>VCRD01000941.1:124310-202281 GCA_006783055.1 Trinorchestia longiramus
TTCTATTTGTAAAAATATACCGATTGTGTATTCTGGATACCATAATGCAAGTGAAAGGGAATTGAATTGCCACAGAAAAATAATGCAATAGAATGATTTCTTGTATTTCTTAAGCTTTATCCTTGTTGCTATCAAAGCTATCGATTAGAAGAGTGTGACACACGGACCGACGGATGGACGCGGCTCTTATTATAGTATAGGTTTACAAAGGACAAACGTTTTAATTGAGTATTTCTTTAATGACAACACTCAACACTCAATGTACCCGAATCATAGAGCAATACCCCGCCGAACCCGGAATCCACGATACGGATTCCAGTATAGAAGGCTCTGGATCTCTCTAATTTTTTTAATGTGACACGAAACATATAAATAAATAAATAAATATATAAACACACGACAGTCATTCTTAGTATTAGATAAAAGACAGTGTATTTCCATCTCCCTCTCTATCTCTCCGTCTGTCCGATTACTTCCTATCTATAACTGAAGAGAAATTATTGAACTGAAATCAGAACGGGTATGCTTGTATTATAAGCATTGTATTGTGGATACTCCATTTTTTCCGTAATTAGCTTTCCTCTCTTACACGGCCATGTTATTGGTAGATAAGATACAGAATGGAAGTTCTGTATATATTAATGAAAATATTCATTTAAAATACAATAATTCGACCAGCTTGGTCGACTGGTGAGCGAATCTGCTTGCGAGCAGGAAGACCCGGGTTCGAATCCCGCTGCCGACATGGTTGACGCGGCTAGAAATACGGCATAGGACTTGGGTAAACAACCGAATAATTATCGAAGTAATTATCCGACCCAAAAATGGGCCAGAAGGTTCGTTCCTATAGCCTCATTCTATTCTATTCTATTCTAAATACATAACTCGTGGTACACAATAATTACATGACTCGTGGCACACAATTATTAAATGACTTATTAACATTAATACATGACTCGTGATGTACATACAATCATGCATCTGTTTTCTTGATTCACCTTCAAATAGTTATAGTTTTGACTATTTTCATACCCTTAATATCAAAATATTTAGTAAATTAGGATCATAAACGCATCCAACATTTGTCATGTAAACCTCCCTGTACTATGTCTATATTCTCGATTGGTTGCTAGTGTGGAGCAATAACGTGCGTATGTCTCACATACATCAACGTTAACGAGTCTTTCATACAGACTCTTTTGACTAAACAAGAAAATTAGTCACATGTCTTGAGCTGGACACTATGCTTAATCTCAGGGCCCATTTGAAAGCTCACCGGAAAATTGTGATGAATTTTCCATCGTTGTAAGTCAATTTGTACGACCTAAAAAACTCTTCATTCTGGAACAAGCGAGATACAAGACAGGAAAGGCAACAATTGTCAATTTAAATATCTCTCTTTTGCTCAAAAAGTAGTACTGAAGTAATGAAAACCATAAATAAATAGTTGCCTACATTGCAACACTTTAGAGTCTCAGATTTACTTCATCTAACGTCTATTTTAAGACAAAAATGTTTCTAGACTTGAGCATAGTAACACAGGGCATGTTCTTGATCCACTAACTTCACCTCGGTTGTGATATCATCTTTATTGCACTTCAATTAGGCTTAATCATGGCATCACAATGACCTCAACTTCCATCTTGAACCTTTACTGAACAATTGACTAATTATTATTGAACTGCAGCTAAAGACAAAATGCAGGCCAATACGTTATTGCTTATGAGAGTTGCAAAAATTGTTAAAAGGCCGAAGATACATACGAACCATGATAACAGTTCAGGATTTTTTTGCTGTAGTGTATTAGATGACCTTCTCCGATTCTTGAATCCTTTTCGTCTTCTGTCAAATAATAATTGAGTATTACAGATAATACTTTAATGCTCATAGGCTGTGCACTACAGCCGTAATTCGTGTAAGAAATCATTTTCAACGAAATCAGAAAATTAACAAATGTCGAGGATATAGATTGTCTACTTGCGCCTAAAATTTCACTATTGTTTTTTTCTAGTAAATGAAACGTTTGTGACCCAGGTGCCTAGCTCTGACTTATAATTATCAGTCATATTATTGATGTAACTACATTCCCGCTAGTTTATGGCTGTAGCCCGTTCGCTCACCCAGCAATACACCCGCTAGTTTACAGCTGGAAAATTGCTACACCAACCTCATTATTATCAGGAGCCTGTAATGTAACCATTAATTATCCAAGAGATCACTAGTTATTCGCAATTACACAATTGCCTCGACAGAAAAGATTACGAACGATCATAGAATGCGTGTACACGTCTGACCTCTACAGCGCATTCCTTTACATGAAGGCTAATGTTAGACATTTGATGAAGTGTTTGAGCGGTTCACTACACTGTTTTCTACATGTACGTGCAATGTACATATGAAATAAATTCACATGGAAATTTAATTTGAAGCCAATGGGTACATTACTTTGTTTCCAACACGTACGTGTAGTACTCATGTGTACTTGCACACGTACAAAAAAAGCATATTCTGTTACGAAGAAACATTCGCTATACCAACATACCATTAGTTCTGACCATCTGGAGACTCAAATGTTCAGTGATGTTGTGGCACGGATTTCACGACTAATATACCAATCTTGGTTTAAAAATATAATCAATAGAGTGTGATCAATATAACGTTCTTATAGCTACAGTGTTCTTAACTACTCTAGTTCAGCTCATGGATTGATGTGTCAAGTGAACTGAGGTCTTAACTACTCTAGTTCAGCTCATGGATTGATGTGTCAAGTGAACTGAGGTTTTAACTACTCTAGTTCAGCTCATGGATTGATGTGTCAAGTGAACTGAGGTTTTAACTACTCTAGTTCAGCTCATGGATTGATGTGTCAAGTGAACTGAGGTTGTACAGCTTGTCTGAACGCATCAAGACTCAACCACCTGTGGTGTGCAGGTGGTGCACAGACCAGTGGTGTGCAGGTGGTGCACAGACCTGCACAGTAATTATTAACGAAAGATAAACAGTCTTTATCAGGATTCTGTCTAGAGAAATAAGACAGCATTATTTATTGGCTAGATCAACTGCCTTGGATAAAGCCCCGTCTACATTATCAATCTTTTCGTCGATTTTAGAGTTCGTGTTTGACGAATCTTATGTTCGGTCAATCATCAAGCACCATATTCGACTGTGTTCGTGTTTTCCAAGTTCTTGGAAAAACGAACACGACTCAACATTGTCATGGAGTGCGAGTGGCGTAGAACGGATATTTTAGTATTAATCGAGTCTTTAAAGAAAAACCCGTGCTTATGGCAAGTTAAATCCAAAATTATAAAAATAAAGCTAAAAAACAAAGTGCATATCATAGCATATCATAAAAATTTAAAGTAACATAATTCCTCAAACTAATAGTATATCTTGTCAAAGTATCAGGAATATCTGTGTGCTCAAGAGACATGAAATTTACAGAAGAAAGTATGTCTTGCTCACCAATTATAATTATATGTCCGAAATATTATTGCCCCTAAATATAGTTCAGAGATATATTTATAATTATTGCACAAATATACGTGGGATCGATTTCAATGACCGACTTCATCTGATCGTTCGAACAGCTGACTCAAAAACTCCTGTTTTTTCATCAAGCAAAACTGTACAGTGTGGACGCTCCTCAAACTTGCCCCTGCTCGTGTGAGTCGAGTTCAGTGTTCGTGATTGATGAAAATATTGATAGTGTGGAGAAGCCTTAACACCAGTTAAGCTTCCTGATTTACAGGACGAACTGTGTCTGTTTATTATGAAATATCTTTCTTAAATCTACAGGAGCGTACTAATATTCTAAAGACTAGGTAAAAAGAGAGTACGCAACAGTATTTTGTTCGCAGTCAAAATATCAACATCTTGCTCCTGAAATTTGAAGAAGATGCGTTCAAGCAGTAAGAGGCTTGTACAGACTGCACATTACAAGTAACCAAGAACTCTGAAGAACTTGTTTGTTAACTGAAAATTGTTCAAATCTATGTAAAAACTTCCTCGTAGACTAGAAACAAAGTTCATATTTCGTATGAAAAAGCCTGCAATAGACCAAGCTAGCATAAACATGTGTTCCAGTAGCATTTGGATAACAATGTGCGTATTACTTTGAAATTTATCGTTTCGACTGCATCTGTAGAAGGTTAAATGTCGATCCCACAGCATATAGGATTATATAGAAGTACATGTTTCATACTGGTCCAACAGCACTGTACAAGAGACATGTGCAACTGTTCATACTTTATGTGGGAAGGACAAGCATCTTCTTCTTTCAGGAGGTTTTATTAAAATTTCTGGCTTTGCACTCGATGTGATCCGTCCATGATTCCAAGATTGACCTTTTTCAGTCAAAATTCTCACATTTGGCCTTTTTTTGCAAACAATTGGCCTTAGGATTTTACGTTTGGCCATATTTTATTTTAGGACCTTATGTTGGTCTTCATTTAAATATTAATAATATTTTTAATATTTTCTGTAATTCTGCAAAATTACATCATATTAGTTGATCGTTTTCTACAGAAATACAGAAAGATTTATTTATTGCAAGATAATTACTTTGGAAACAACTGTAAAAATGACAGCCACGAAATATGTTTGATACTGAAATAATACAAATTCAGTTCCCGCCTTGCTAGCTCTCTGTTACCTAAGATCTCACTTTGATCCAAGCAAAAACATTTATGAAAGTTCTTGATATCTTCAATTGAATACATACCTAAATATGCATATTAATTTCAATTCTGCCTTCTAATTTGGGGAAGCTACAGATGCATTAATAATCTTTCGCTGCTCAGTTCACACAATATTTGGATCCAAACAAATAAAGGAGAATCATTTGAGTTATTACTGATGTCTTTAGCTGCCGGCAACATTGCTGTTATTCGATAGCAGTGCAGGAAAATTAATTTAATTAATTGCAGACAAGAAAACATCCTCATGAATAACATTCCTAGAGATACAATTACCTTTTAGCTTGAACTAAGCCACACTATTACACTATTACCTTTTAGCTTGGACTGAGCCAGACTATTACACTATTACCTTTTAGCTTGAACTAAGCCAGACTATTACACTATTATTATTATTGACGATTATTAGCCTGTATTATTTAATATTTCACTTCAATGTCTCTCAACTTTCACGAGTCATGTTTTAATTTACGCATGTAACGGCAGTTTAAAATAAACCAAGAAAAAGAATGCAAATAATTTTTAGGATGCTATAAGTAGAATAAGAGTTCATCGTATTAACATCTCGATGTACTGCAAGATTCTTGCAATATCATAAATGCTATAAAAGTCTAAATCTTGCATACTCTACGACCATGAACCTAGCACCAGTAAACTTGCATACTCACCAGTAATGTCGAAGTCAAACAACCATTCTCCATTTTTCTAGGAGACCCGAATGAAGAAATGAAAATGTTATTTTGATGGTTGAAACATATCTATTCCGGTGAACATTTCGTTAAAATTATTTTAAACACGTTTTGCTATAGTATATGCTAAAATGTATATTTGGCCCGATTTTGGCCTTTTTCAGGGAATATTTGGCCAAAAGAAGCACTCAGCATCTGGCAAGCGGCAACCTGACCCAGAGTGTGTGACCTGGCTTGAATTAGTTGTATTGCAGATGTTGTGACGTGTTGTAAAGCCTGCAGTTGTTCTGCTCTCTCTGAGAGCACTACAACTGATCGGTTCCTAGTGCAGTCGTGCTCTTGTTCGAAATAAATTGAACTTTTTATGACCTATAATTGAAGGTAGCAGTTATGATGCAGTCGTTAGATGGCCAAAGAAATTTTATTGGCTACGATATTCTATTATCGTCTACGTGCACGCACTGCTTAAACAACTTCCAGTCAAACTTGCTTGTAAAAACGAGGGCATCAGAAATTGTGAAATGATAATTAAATGATTTATTGTTTCCCAATTCCAGGAAGAACATTCAGAGCAAAAATAGGACGTTATTGCGTGTCTCGTATTATATTATGAAGGAGAGGAACAATTTCCATGAGGTATGCAAGGTAAACCAAGTAATTTATGAGGTAAAAAAGGTCATTTTATGAAGCAGAAGAACAAGGTAAATTACCTGAAGAACAGAACTCCCAGCGCGTCGTAGGAGATGGTATGAAATGTAGAGAAAATAGTACAATCATATCTAATTTTTGCAACTTGTGACTCGAAGTGTTAAGGTCTCAAGCCTATTCTTTGTCTTATTTTCCTGTTCTGTTTCAATGTCCTAGTTTTCCCTTCACTGATAAATACCATGTCGTGCAAGTGAAGTAGCCTCGTACACACGCACCACTACAACCTCGTACACACGCACCACTACAACCTCGTACACACGCACCACTACAACCTCGTACACACGCACCACTACAACCTCGTACACACGCACCACTACAACCTCATTCAGTTTTTTTCTATTAAAATAAAAATATTTCTTCCACCAACTTTTTACTCCTTTTTTGTATACTTTTCATTGCTTGCTTTAATACTAGTTGACCCCCTAGTCTTGTTCAGTTTTTGTTGCAAAATTACTGCTGGCTTTATTTATCTGAAGATCTCTTGCCTGTCGTATCTTGTTTACCCCAACTCTGTAGACCTGAAATCTCCAGCAATTTATTTTCGTTCCATACAGCACGGCAAAAACGCAAGAATTCAAACCTTCCAATCTGAATTCCTAACTCATGTCTTTTATTACCTCTGGTGCAGCATGGCTGCATGGCTTATTTTCACGTCTTGCATTCAAAAATAAAACATGAATCGGGAAAGGATACAATTAAAATTAACGAATGGTTTTCTCGGTCGTAAAAAATGGCATTCCGTTTCACAAGATGCGATTATGTTTAGAGATGTTTGATAGTGTCTTGTTTGTTTGAACGTGTGCAGACCGAGCTTGATTTTCTCCAGTTAAAAAATCAAGAATTAGAGAAAATTGAGTTGTAAATAGTATCACATTGAACTTGACTTAAAATTTAAGTTTGTTTCCATCCGTAAGATGGAGAGTAAGAACCATTTATTGAACTAATTTTCTGTGAACCGCAACCTGCAGATTGCGGATGTGCTGCAAGAGTCAAGGTTTATTTTTTGCATGAAAATGAATGTCGTCCATAAACAAGTTTACTGAGTTTGCTTTGTTGGTGTAGACCACGGCCCCTGTTATGCTTGTTAGATTTTTTGACCTTTTCACTTGAATGATCTTGTCTGTCTTAAAGCAAGCGCTGTCCAGACCTCACAAGTACCAGGCATTGTATCTGACATTGACAGAGGCATTGTATCATGTTCTCTCCAAAATTCAGTTTTATAAAACTAGAAAAGACTTCGAAACGACCCGTTGTTAAAATCCATAAAAATTTTGGAGGCTATAGGCAGAAAAATTATTGTCTGTATAGTGGGTGGAAAAGTTCTTGTGAACTCATCTTTGGCCAAAATCATTCAAGGATGAGGTAAAATTAAGTTAAAAATAGAATAAAATAGAATAAGGCAATAGGAACAAGCCGTTTGATCCATCCTTGAGTTGCTACCCAAGTCCCATGCCGTCTAAGGCTTAAAATTTCACTTTGTTTCTCCCCGTAAGGTGGAAAGTAAGAACTCTTTGTTGACCTAATTTTAACTGAACTGCAACTGAAATATACAACATGTTTAAGCATCCACTAACCTGAACTCGAAATTCATCCTTCCTTGTACATCTAATAACACGGAAAATATTCTGCGAGTGCATCTTGTAAGAGCGTTTCTTTTCGCCATAAAAATTGAAAAATAAAAGCAAATCGTGTTCCTTGAGGCGGTAAAATGATGATAATTATTCGACGGTTCTTTCTTAATTGAAATGTTGAGCTCTGGTTATTGCGACATCAGTGTATTGAACAACTAGATTTCTAAACACGATTGGCGAGTGGGAAATAAAAAATATATAAGCCGTTATAAAGTTTGTCGGATTGAGTTTGAAATGCAGCTTAATGACTTGTAAGAGAGAGGGAGTTATGATAACATTGCACGCAATAGTTGTGCGTTGTACAGCGTTATGATACGCTACAACTAATTGTGCGTTGTACAGCGAGCTATGCTGTCCATCTGATTGATTGTTTTCTGGTGTAGTTGTACTACTGTAGAGAACTCTGTTAATGTTCATTTTGAGAGTACATTACATGTATTTACATACATGTATTTAAACTCAAGTTCCTTCTAACTTTGGATTGTGAATTCTTGTTTTT
Source organism: Trinorchestia longiramus (assembly GCA_006783055.1). NCBI lineage: Eukaryota > Metazoa > Arthropoda > Malacostraca > Amphipoda > Talitridae > Trinorchestia > Trinorchestia longiramus. The sequence goes on from VCRD01000941.1 coordinate 132,535, forward strand.
ATTTAAATGTCCGATTGGAAAAACTGCCTCTAAATAATCTTTACTTTTATTGTTTATCATTTCGTTTTTGAAGACTAAGAAGCGGCTGTTTTTTGTGGAGTTCATGAAGAAACTGTGAAATTGTTGGGTAAATAGAGAACCAGGTTTCAATTTTGGCATTTTTTAAACATGGCAGTAAATGCGTTCAGTTCTTGTGCCTGTGAAGGTATACTGTACGGTAGTTCATAAATTTTCATGAACCACATGTGCTGTAGTTAACATTCCCATGAACCACACGTGCTGTAGTTAACATTCCCATGAACCACACGTGCTGTAGTTAACATTCCCATGAACCACACGTGCTGTATGGAACAAAACAGTTCGTAGCTTCAATAAAGGGCTAAATAAGAACTTCCTCAACTGATCAGCTACATAATTACTAACCTGACCTAATTACTGAACACTTGAGGGCTGGTCTACACAACCATAGATTACCAGACTAATTAAGTACTTGTCTACTTAGCTACTGTATTCTTCCCGAGCCTCAAACATGAATAGTTGCATTTAGGAATTTCTCTAGTACTTTTAAGTTGTAAACAAGGCGCATATTTCTTCATTTTATTGCAGAATATCTGATCATACTTCACATTCCTTTCTTCAAATCCACTTACTTGACTGCTAATTTTATTCAAGTTTTATAAATTTAGTGGACAGTTCTGATTAGATCCTCCATTATTGTACTTCAAATAATCATCGTTGGTTTTATCACTTTCCTCTCAATTTCACTTTTTCTTCAGTACAGCTCAGCGATTCTTAACTATGTGATGAAGTCCTACGGTGCTGAGTAGTGTTGGGCATACAGCATTTTGTGTCATAGCATTCCATCCAGTGCTCCTAATTGGGGGCCCAGTGTACTCAGAATACTTAATTTAGTACTCAGTGTACTCAGAGTACTTAATTTGGTATCTAGTATATGCAAGGGGCTTCAGCATGAATTACTCATCAATGATAAGCCATAGAGACAGCTATGCGTTGTCGATAACTACGTTCCAATTTAAAGAAATCGTTGTTTCTGCGATCAAATGATTCTGCGTAAAAATGAAGCGCTAATCTACGTACCTATATAATAGACAATGTATCTCCATCTCTCTCTCTCTCTCTCTCTCTCTGTGTCCGTCCCATTACTTCCTATCTATTACTGAAGAAAAATTATTGAACTGAAATCAGAACGCCTATGCATGTATTCTAAGCATTGTATTGTGCATACCAAAGGCACCCGATCACTATAAAATACTAAATTTTTTCCGTAATTAGCTTTCTTCTCTTACGCAGCCATGTTATCGGTAGAAAAGATACAGAATAGAAGTTCTATATATATTCATGAAAAATATTTAGATTCTGATAATACAACGGATAAAACTGAAAAATGTATTTATTTCATAGATCCTTAATTTTGTCACTTTTAAATCAAGGAATTTCAACGGGTACCATCTGGGCCATGTTATAGATAGATAAGACACAGATACCTCAATAATTCGTCGTAAATATTTAATACATTTATCTCTATAATAATTACAAATTAGTCAAATCTAAATCGTGGAATTTCCACGTGATCTGTCTAATATGACTCTAAACGTTACGTTATTTATCTAGTGCATCAATAAAGTATAATATTATGACTGTAATCACGCACTGACTAAATTAACAGCGATCATTAAAGGTTTGCGGTTACGTAATCTCAACTAATGCATTAGAAAAGGGAAAAAATTGCAAGTCACAGACGCTGTACAGCTAAGTAAAATCCGTGACGTTTTCAACAGAAAATCTTGCTAGCAATGCAATTTAGACCAGTGCCAGAACTATTGTCTATGTCCCAACACAATTGTTTTATTAGATTAGCCATTGAATAAACTTTTACGGCGGTGAACTGTCGCGGTATAGAAATAAGTCTCTTTTTCTTTAAAGAACTGTGTCGGGAGACACGGCTTCTCGCTTTTCTCGTCTCCGAGGTTTCAATTTTCTATCGTTAAATTACACGTTTTAATAACCTGTCAGTGCAGTGACATGGTTTACAATTACCAAAATGTTTCCATGTTTCTGTGTACGTGCAATGTACAGCACACAATACACACTTTCCTACTGAGTGTCTGGTCAAACATAAGTAATCCATTAGATGTTTTAGATAATTCAGTCTTTAAAAATAACTAAAAAAATAGAATAAAAGGATAGAATATGGCAACAGGAATGAGTCGTTTGTCCATTCTTGGACTGCTATCCAAGTCCCATGCCGTCTATCGTAAAGACATCAATCACGCACGTGCACCTGAACATACGTAAATATTTCAATCACATGCGTACACCTTAATCTATTACAAGCACTTTTCAAGCATCACTCACCACTTACAAGCATCACTCGATTCCGTAACGCATACTGCAAGCATACGTACACAGGTCCAGAGTTAAGAATGATAATGAATTAGCACTTTACAGAATTGAGCGTTCCTTTCCCAAAATTAATCGAGACGATTTTTGAACGTGTTTACAGCGCCAGCAGGTACGATATTTTCAGGTAGCTGATTCCAGGTTCTCGTGATTTTGACTGAAAAGAAGTTTAGAGCCTGGGATGTCGTGAAGGTTCTTCTTATTATTTTGTGGCCGTTATTTCTGGTTCGCACGTTATCGTCTCTGTCAAAAAGCCCTTCTAGAGTAACATCGTTGAAGCTATTGAGATATAAATGTCTTTCAATCTTAAATAGAAGAATTTCCAATATAATCATGTCCATTGAAGCATTTTTCAAGGAGTATATCAAAGGAAAATGTCAGTTAATATCTGATTATATTAGAAATTATGTACCATCCTTGTTTGGAACGTAAAGTTTACTGAAATCCTTCTAGATCTCTGACTCGACAGCCTGAGCATTGCAGGAGTTGGTGTTTGTTGGTGAGTTATCAACTTTTATGAACCACTTCTTAAGCCTTATATGACGCTCTATTCATAACCTTTCTTGACACTAAACACAATTGTTTTTTTTTATTTGTCAGTTACAGAGAGGAAGTAAGTACAATTACAGTGATGTGTCTAACAAACCTCTATTACTCTTCCATAAATGATATATTAACCCAGAGGAGATAGTAATCCCTCGGTGTAGAACCCACGATTTACGCTGATAAAACGCATGAAAAAAGCATAAGAGCTTAGTTAAGTCAGGGGCTGCTTTAAAAAAATAGAGAAAGTGGCGACTGCGGACAGGATATAAGATCCATTCAGCAGAAGAGGCACCAAAGAACACGAAAAATTGAATCAATGAGTTTTCCGTAGTGTCATCCGTCGTTACGCAAAAGTCTTTATGTATTCGTTAATGGAAAATCAAAATTGATCAAAAAATCTTAAAGGAAGAAGTGTTCTTTCAGATTTTGATATGCACATTTTGTTGCCGTGAAAGTTTTATACGAGAAGAATACCTGGCTGCGCTCTGAGATGCAATTTTGGAAGATTGAGTTTAGGTCACTGTAGCTTTTTGTCTGTGAACCAAATTAATAAATTCTTGTTAACCCTTCATTTAGAGTGTAAAAATAATTTCTTATGGATTATAATCCTTAAAAATTAATGACAGAACAGCATTGCAGTAAACAGTCTCACGCAATAAATTAAGAAATGATGGTTTAAACTACAACTTCACTCATATTGTATCAAATTGACTACATAAAGTTTATATTCATGTGTATCGCTGATTCCCTCCACTTATCAGATTTTAAAACATGCATATTCCTTGCCAAAACTGATCGTCCCTGCATTAATCAGCAGCAACTTGTTTTCAAATATTGTGTCAGTGACGTGTGTGTCAGTAACGTGTGTGCCAGTGACGTGTGTGTCAGTGACGTGTGTGTTAGTGACGTGTTGATGTATCTCTTAAGGCAGTGTTGCTTCCACCTGTATTACAACATAGTTAGTTATTGTCTGTATTACAACATAGTTAGTTATTGTCTGTATTACAACATAGTTAGTTATTGTCTGTATTACATCATAGTTAGTTATTGTCTGTATTACAACATAGTTAGTTATTGTCTATTCATTTTGATCTTTTCTCTACGAGAAAAGAATTGTTTAAAAGAGGTGATTGACAATTACTTGGTTCATGATAACCATTTGATTTAAATGACGTTCTTTTAACAGTGAAGTAAAAATATATCATTCTATGTGTGATTTTCTTGTATTATAAAACATCAAGATACTTCATGCCACCAAATAAAATTTGTATGCATACAAATTTATTCGTTTTTCTATTCAAAATTGGTTTTTCTTTTTTCCCTCTCGCCAATTTGAGATCGGGTTCAGGTAAGTCAAATATATAAGTCATGCATATTATATATTTATGTACTCAGTCATTCAGCATCCTAATCTTTAATCTTATCCAATCAATGAAATTTGGGGGTCAAAATAACAACTTATGTATCAGAATAATAATCCTGCTTTATTTGTCATTCTTGAGGCGAAGTTAGTCATAACCAGGTCTCCAGACACAGTCATGAGCCTCATACAGTCTGTGACTGTGTAATTTTACATTCTTTCTTTCTCTGCTCTCTTTAATTAAAGATGTTCAGTGGTTTCGGTTCGTGACGCTCACTGCAGACGAAATATTAAGATATGCCCAGTAGTTTTCGAGTTTCTGCATTCCTCACCTAGTGAGCTTCAGTGTTGTATTTTCGTTGCACCTCTTCCTTTCTCCATTTTGTAATTGAGTGCACCACCAAACTTGATGTGCCTTTTCTGAAGGAATCTTGACAAAGATGGCCAAAACTTAAGACTTTAAGCGTAATCTGGGAATGTTCAGATTGTGCGTATTTAATTTTAGAATACAGGAGAACAATTCCAATTAACATGGTCTGGAAAAACTTGGTACTTTCCCTGCGCTTTTTTACAGGGTTTGTCTTTCTACTGAAATATTTTAACAAATCTTAAAAATATATTATTAATATTCTAACTCCACCAGGGTACTAGAGGCAAAACTGTATATTGCCAACTTCGATGGACATGTTCCGATTCAGTCGTGAATTGTCATTTTGGATTTTATTAATATTAGACAAAGTTCACAATCGAACAATGTTCTGCAAGTGTTCCCTGCAGTGTTAACCTCAGTACCAGTATTGTCACTACACGAGCCTGTGCTTGAGTTGATGTACGTGTGAATAAAACAATAAAACCTGATTATAAGCCAAACTCGTGTGACATACTTGCATTTCCCGCAGGTGCCGCGCCGGAATAATTTCGTATTTTGTTTGAGTGCTGCCGCGTTTGTTGCTAGTTATTCCGTAAGCTTAATCCCACTGTTTTTATGTCCACTGGAATAACAACAGCAAAACCAATTCAAGATGTCAGAAGTGGTTTTCTAGTATAGTGGGTATAACTTTAGTTTCCCGTAATGTAGCAGTTAAGGGTAATGATTTTGTGCAATCTCGCGGATCACCATTTGTGCTTTATCCACCATTGAAAAAACATTCATTTGAATTAATGTTGCAAAATACGGTTGAATGTGTATAATGGGATACAACCACAGTAATTAAAAAATGAATAACCTTATTTTGCTTTCGCCCTGCAACCGTTCTGCCATACTTTTTTAAAGAATGTCACCGTTGTTACGAGAAATGGGGTTCCACCATTAATTCAAATTTAAATGTTTCTAAACATTTCCTTCAGTTCTCTGTAAACATTAGTCTATGGCCGTCGAGAGGCTCTATGTTCATTCTAATCTTTTTGATACAGGAAGACAGATCACTATTTTAACGAAGCAATAAATATAACTGCAATAAAAGGTCATTGTATCAACGTTCATAAGAAATATCGGCAAACGTGGAATCAATAGTGCTGTCTCCACTACCATAATATGAAGTGTGTGGGTCTCCTTGATTTCTATAGTATAGTAAATTGCACTTTTCTATAGTATAGCAGTAAAACCAACATTTCTATAAGCTTTTAATGTGTCATCGTATGACTCACACCACCATCTTGTTTGGTGGACTTCACTCGAAATCTACATGTTGTCTCCATCGAGCTCGAGGCTTCGTTTGAACTCGACTTGTGTTCTCGGGGCCTGGAACTTAACTTATGGTGGGGCTTTAGAAAAGGTGCTTAGCGTTGACGGGCCTGGATGAGGAACGGGTCCCGTTTTGGGCGAGTCTTAGTTTGTTTGTGTGCAGGCACGAACTTTGTGCCTTAAGGAGACCATGACTCAACTGAAATCACGGGCTGCACCTGTTACTCAGTTTTGTTTTCCTGAATAGCATGTTTATTCATTAACACCTCAACTGTTTTGTAATACAATGCATGATAAACATGTATCTTATGCAGCACAACCGCAACACAACACAATGTCACATTTTTAGGTGAACACCAATTGTGCAATGTTGCATATGTGTACCAGGTGTTCATCGAGTCATAATCATGAATTTTTAAATTTCTGCTGAATTTTGCAAACATATAAGCCTGCCTAATTCAACAATTGAGTATTATGGTTATAAAATTGGCACATTCACAGACAGGGGCTCGTGTTATGCTTATTTGATGATGCTTATAAGAACATCCCTTGGCTGGTAGTGATTACATTGTTTTTGTCAATGAAATGTTGATCGTGTTGTTTCTAAATTCCGCATGGAATTATGCACAATGTTTCTCCTGACGTGATTGTTTGATTATACACGTATTCTAAGTATTAAATTGGTTTTAGTTGTCCATTAGTTCATATGTTTCAAAAGTCCTTTGCTGTTGTACTCATTATGTTCTGAGTTTTCGTCGAAATTTTCTCGTGGTGTTTGTTCTACGGTTCTGGAAACCTGTTAAATGTTTATCGTATTATATCCATCTGATTATATACTTACTCCCATATCTAATATTTCTTATATGTTAAAGAATCGTGCATGCAGTCTCTGTTATTCCTGTCTCACAAGGTCGTGCATGCAGTCTCTGTTATTCCTGTCTCACAAGGTCGTGCATGCAGTCTCTGTTATTCATGTCTCACAAGGTCGTGCATGCAGTCTCTGTTATTCCTGTCTCACAAGGTCGTGCATGCAGTCTCTGTTATTCATGTCTCACAAGGTCGTGCATGCAGTCTCTGTTATTCATGTCTCACAAGGTCGTGCATGTAGTACCCACATGTTCCTCCGTCTGTATTCACTTAAGATCACGTATCCATCGAATGCTTCACATGAAAAGATGGAGTAAATGACACATATGAACCAATTTTCCCTTATATAATTGTAATCTTTCTTATATACTCGTACATGATACTGTCCAACACGGTTTTTCTAAGGCATGCTCATCCCGCCCACTACTTGAGATTGAAGGACTTGATATAATTGTTCAATCTTATTTAAATGTTTGACGTGTGACGGGCTTGAAAACTTACATTTTTAAATAAAATTACTAGTGAATTTTACTGCATACCGTTTTATTAAGTACACAAGGTGAAAGTTTACATAATAAAAACTTAAATTCAGATCGTAAACCACAAAGTAGAATTCAATAGTGGACTAAGTTTAGTTGGAAACAGCTAGCCTTTTATCGCTTAGGAAAAGTGCAGATGTTTTAAAAGGTCTTAAATCAGACAATGAAGTAGTGGGTCGTATTTTCCCACATCATGACGATAAAAAATTAACTTCAAAAGGTTATCGGAAGACTGAGTTTCTACGAAGGAGTTATTAGCAGTTTGTTGGGATAGTCAAGGCAAAAAGTCCCGTTCTTAAGAATTAATGGAACATTATCGCTTCATATAAATGATCAATTTGGATCCTAACTGCGTGGATTCTAGATCTGGGTTATAAATTAGATTTGACGGCAACTCCATGAGCTTAACTCGTATTTCTAGTTGAAATTTGCTCTAAGCTATCGTGATATTGTGAAAAAATTAAGACAATTGATGTCGTATTGAAACGCTATTCCTTGACGTTTATTCTGTTTATTTTGTTACCCGAAGGCCCCTTTTATTTTTTTACATGTTAACTTAAACAAGTCACATGCATTGAAACTTTGGACGTTAGTCTACTTTCAAGTCGATACTATGAATTCTACAAAAAGTTTCAATTTTTTTCTAGATTTTATTTTTTTGAAACTGATAATTTACTTTAAAAAGAAGCCATTATTCCATGAACTACTTCATTTAATGTACATATTTTCGCTACTCGTTCAACTAATCATTTTCTTTGACAAATGCATCCACTTTTAGTTCAGCAGAAACAAATCTTAGTGAAATCTGTCAACCTTCGTTATCGTGTCCTGAAAATCACCAATGAACGGTCGTCCAAAACGTCCTTTATTTTCTACTCTATTTGTTTGCTGTTACTCTGAGTTAAAGACTTGTTCACCATTTTAAGAAGAGATACCATACTTTATATCAGTAAATTTTCATGTCGTACTAACCTTTAAGTTTTGTTAACGGGCGCTACAATGCGCCTGCTATCTCAGATGTCATCTGATTCTGACGTTCATTCATCACTCCCCGATACCTTCGAAACTAACATCAGAACTTTCACTAGTAATAAGATCATTTTCTTTAAATCAGGAACGTTCGTTGGCATTTCAACTGTAATTTTTATTGAATTTTGCACTGTAGAAGATATGAAATCTCTGCCCATCTCTGAAATTAAAGGAAAAAGTTTCTCTGTATTGATGATTTCAAGACTCAACGCTCTTTTGAGGACATAGATGACCTTTAGACGACGTGGATGAGGTCGTAAGAAAACTATTATGCTGTAAAAAAATTAATGCTACCTGAGTTGAGGAAAGTTAGTATTTCTTTTGACATGATAACTTTGAGCTCGAGGCATTGCAAGAAATAGCTTTTTAAAACTCTTGAAGAGATTGAAAGAAAATTATCTCATCGTTGTACTCGTTGCTTCTTTCACATATCACCAGGGAAAACTTTACATGAGAATGAGTAACTTCTATCCCATTGTGTGCTCTACATCCCATTGTGTAGTTTAAATTACATAAATATTTGAGGCTTTTTCCAACCTTCATACAAGAAAATTGGCAGGATAACAGTTCATTGTTTTCTTTAACTACTATTGTATCAGACTTATACTGCTAGTGATCTTTAACTAGTATTGTATTAAACTATACTGTTAGTGATCTTTAACTAGTATTGTATCAGACTATACTGCTAGTGATCTTTAACTAGTATTGTATCACACTATACTGCTCGTGGTTTAGAATTCCTACTCAGTATAGTATGAATTTTATTCTGAAATATCCTTTATTATCTCTTTGAAGCTTTTCAAGAAAATCACAATTCTGAAAACAAAACTCAATTTCCAAATTTTTGGCCTTATACTAAGTGGTAGCCAGGTTACTGGTCAAACTATTTTAAAACATTTCTTCTCGCATTATCAATTAAAACAAAGCATCGTGATGAATTTCAACAGAAAAAGGTCCAAAGAAAGTTTCTATTTGTAAAAATAAACCGATTGTGTATTCTGGATACCATAATGCAAGTGAAAGGGAATTGAATTGCCACAGAAAAATAATGCAATAGAATGATTTCTTGTATTTCTTAAGCTTTATCCTTGTTGCTATCAAAGCTATCGATCAGAAGAGTGTGACACAGGGACAGGCGGACGCAGCTCTTATTATAGTATAGATAAATACAGTGGAAAAATCTAATTTTCTTTATATTTCCACTGGCAATTGCCATTTACCAAATTGCCTACTACTAAACGTTACCATAAATGTCCTTTATGAAAGTTGACCGTAAATGGACACTACGAAAGTTGACCGTAAATGGGCACTACGAAACATCACATCAATTAAGTGCTCTGAACCAAACTTCACCGCTTGTTCCACTCTGCGGTATTTCAACAAGTCTTCACTCTGAGGTGAGATGCCTTATATCCTCTCAAAATACCGTCTTTAACTCCCTACTAGTTGCCCTTACTTAGGTCTGATATGAATATTAATCTCCATTGATGTACTTCTGCACTACTACATCCGTGTTAACTTGAACATGACTAATTGCCGCTAGTTCACACGCACGAGAATGATCATAAGTCTGTAGCACGTAACTCATAAATTGATTTTCAAAAGCCCCTAACAATTCATAGCAATTGCCATAAGTTAACAAACTGCTCGCCATAAATCAGCTGCTTTATGCCTTCGTGTCACCGCTTAAATGTTGCGGCAGCAGCCGCCAGATCACCTCGCTACTTGCAAAAAACTTGCAGCGGCGGCAGCGGTTGCGAAAATAGTGATGTGTACGCCGACCTTTGCAGGATGTTGCACTGCAGCGCATCTGATGATGTGGTGATGCCGTACATCTGATGATGAGGTGATGCCGTACATCTGATGATGAGGTGATGCCGTACATCTGATGATGAGGTGATGCTGTACATCTGATGATGGGGTGATGTTCTGCTGCATATCAGATGATGTTATGTGTGGCTCAAGCGAGTGGTGTGATGCATTGTGGTTCTGTTGTGATGTACATCTCTGATGTGCTGTGTTGTTTGCACATTTATGAGTAGTGCAGAGAACGACAATTGTGTTTCAATTTTTGAAATGTACACGTAAATGCCATTTTGTTTTAGTTCGTTTTTTTCGTTTCGTAAATATTTTTTTGGTCTTTTCTCTACTTTTCGTTAGTTGGACCTGAAATTGTGCCATCATTTTGCTTTACCAAGTACTTGTGCCATAACATCACTCTATACATGTGACACAACATCAGTCTGTACATGTGTCACAACATCAGCCTGTACATGTGTCACATCAGTCTGTACATGTGTCACAACATCAGCCTGTACATGTGACACAACATCAGCCTGTACATGTGTCACATCAGTCTGTACATGTGACACAACATCAGCCTGTACATGTGTCATATCAGTCTGTACATGTGACACAACATCAGCCTGTACATGTGTCACATCAGTCTGTACATGTGTCACAACATCGGACAGTCACTAGTCTGTCCATTGAACACAACAACTACCATAAATTTATTCATCAGTTGAAGCATAAATGATGCAAGTAGGAGATCAGTCTCCACCTGTGTTCGCTGCTGTGGAAGCTTTCATTCATTATTTAAGGAGCAAGTAACAGGCAGCCTGGATGCTGGAGGCCGAGGGTTACTGCACAGACTGGTCCTGTTTGTTGTATGCTGCCTCTACTCAAATCCTGTGCTTGTGAGAGCCGTTGGTTTACCTCTAGTTCCCTGCTTACATCTACTTGCCTTCGAATATTCGTTCAGAACAACCTCTACCAATCTACCGTCGGTTTGTTTGCCTGTTTTTGTATTTCTGTATGTAGTTGTAAACGCTTCTAACCTTTAATCATTTGTTCGTTTGTTTTTCTCGTATACCTGTCACTGCCTGTCAGTTCTTCTCAAACCATCAACTTTCTCTTTGCACTGGCATTCTCCATCAATTAGCTGTTATCAACTATTGACCATTATCTGGCCGGCATCATTTTGAAAGCAACTGCCACCTCGTGCTGGGTGTCATCAGTCTTGAAAGTTTCTTGCAATAAAACCAAGAGCCCCGTTCGTATTTTTGACACTATTTGCTATGCTTGAAATTTTCAGAGTGTGTTTTTTGTTCACACATGCTATGTATTAAATACCTGCTCCAGGTTTGATGACTTGTATTCTAAGTAAATCTGCATAACTCAAGTGTTCATTGTTTAACTCTGTATTTTATTGGAGTCGTAACCTTAAGATAATTGTAACCTCGTTCCATTATCACTGGCCTTCAACAGACCATAAACTTTTTATAGGTCATGAAGAAAATCGTACTTCTTATCTTCATCCGGTGTCCTTATATAAGAATTTTATCAGTCAATGACTATATTGAGTGTTTTTTTACACGTTTATTGCTGAAAAGATAATGTTCTGAACGAGATGTGAGTGTAAAGATCCTATTCTAGCTATGACATTCATTTTTATGAAGGCAATTTTCAAAGAAAGAAGTCAACTTTCTGGAAGAAAGCACCTGCGCGTTCAGTAAGGGTTCAGACAAATACAATTCTGATCATTGCGTTCATGATGATGCAATTGCGTTATTAACTGGGATTCAAAGTGTGACTCTTTTATGTTTTTGTAATTGCCTAGGTTTGAAGGTATGACTCTTACTCTTGGAATTTGTCAGGGCTTTTTCAAAAGCCGTCTGGGAAGATATTGTTCGAACAATTTCCTTCTTTCCTGAAAGCGCTGCGAGGTCTGCCATATCGTCTACTTTTTATACTCGGCTTTCATTTCATAACAATTTGATCGCATGCTTTCTGTGTAGCAAGTCGTGCTCTGTCGAATCCATTAATAATTTTCTGCTTCCACTTTATCAGTAATAGTGCAATGCCCGTTAATAATTTGTTCTCAAACGAATCAGTTTTGGGCTTGGAAAGAGAATCAGTTTCGTATCGGACGAACGTCTTTCTTGCTGTCGAAGTCTTGCTGCTTCTCTCTTACGGTTGGACACATTTCTATCCATGTTGGCCTTTTTTGCCGGAATTTTATTCTGAAATATCCTCCATTATCTCTCTGAAGCTTTTCAAGAAAATCGCAATTCCGAAAACAATAACTCAATTTCTAAAATCTTTGACCTTAAACCAAGTGGTAGCCAGGTTACTGGTCAAACTATTTTAAAACATTTCTTTTCGCATTATCAATTAAAAATTTCAAAGCATCATGATGAATTGCAACAGAAAAAGGTCCAAAGAAAATTTCTATATGTAAAAATAAACCGATTGTGTATTCTGGATGCCATAATGCAAATGAAAGGGAATTGAATTGCCACAGAAAAATAATGCAATAGAATGATTTCTTGTATTTCTTAAGCTTTATCCTTGTTGCTATCAAAGCTATCGATTAGAAGAGTGTGACACACGGACAGACGGACAGACAAACAGATAGACGGACAGACGGACAGACACACGGACAGACGGACGGACGGACACGGCTCTTATTATAGCATAGATGGATTGTGCAATCAGACTCTACAGAATCAGGCACTCGAGTCAAAAGTGTGACACAACACGAGGATAGTGACACTACAAGTGTGACACAACAAGAGGGTAGTGACACTACAAGTGTGACACAACAAGAGGGTAGTGACACTACAAGTGTGACACAACAAGAGGGTAGTGACACTACAAGTGTGTCACAATACAGGTGTTCTTCAGATATTCACTGATTTGAATACAATATGAGATCAGAACACACCCATTGAGTCTTCTATTATATTTATAGTACAGTCAAAGATATGTTGTAGCGGATTTTCCCCCTACCTCCTAAGGGTAACCTGTATACAATGTATGTGTATGAAGTATGTAGCTCACAGGAGAAGCTTCTGAATACAATCGTGCATGGAGTTTAGCTGTTAATAACATGCGTACGTTATGCTTGAAGGTGTCTTGTTATCTTTACAAATTCATGAAAAGAAACTTTTGCGCATTTTAGTTGTCTTGAACCCGTACACGAGTCTGGTCACTGACGGTATACATGTTCGCTTGACATATTTATAGTAAAATGGAATTAAGTCATGCCATGTGTAGCAGTGGAAGATTTTCTCGTGCACTGTATTAGTTATTAACTTAGAAGGATCTGTACAGGTAGATTGAACTGGGAATGGATAAATGACAGATGAGAGCGACGCAACCATACAACCATAATGGGGCAAATGACAAAATTTAAGGAAATGCTGCTACAGCTGTCGAGTACGGTGAGCAAATGAAAAAAACACTTGTGATAGAGAAATAAAAGTGTAAAAGTTTTCTTTAGTACTGAAATACGTGAGCTGTTACGGAATACTAGAAAGAATGTAACCATTTCTAGTAGAAAAATAAAGAAAATGAGAACCTTCGTAGTTCACTTTTATAGTTTGAGAAAACAGTTGGAGCACAGCCATTAAAAATTATCGTAATTGCTGAACAGGGAAAGGAAACGAATTTCTATTATTGTATCGAAAAAATGAGTTGCGGTATAAGTGTAAAATGTGAGTGTAGTTATGATTAGAAGTGGAAACTTCGAGCAGTTGTTGTCCATAGAAGTGGAAACTGTTATCAGTGTCCTCATTATAGTGGATGCCCCAGTGGGTAGTTTAACTAAGAAATTTGTTTTGTATTTTGCAATAGAATAAACATAAAAAATGTATTATGCTTCTAATAGTTAAGCATTCACTTAACCAGCACTACTCCAGAGTCTTTCAAAATCTTTTTGAAATGAGTAATAATTTTTTGAGTTAGTGTTTCTCTATCAAGTAATAATCGAAAGAAAACTACTACTACAAAGAGAAGTTTATCATTAAAATTGTGTTACAATAATTAATGGGAGAGAATTGTGCTCATGCTTCAATAATTGCGACAAAACTGTTCCAGCCACAGTCAGCTTGTGCATAACACATCACACGTAGATGAATGTGTGGAACCTTTGTGCTTTCTTGTAATAGTTGTACTGAATATGTATTGTTTAGTATTGTATATGTATTGTTTAGTATTATATATGTATTGAATGTGTATTGTATACGTATTGTATATGTATTGTTTAGTATTGTATATGTATTGAATGTGTATTGAATATGTATTATATATGTGTTGAATGTGTATTAAATGTGCATTGAATATGTATTGTATGTATATTTATGATATGGGACTGCATTTATCAGCTCATCGCAATTCAACTTGTGTTCTCCCATTCAAAGAGTGGACGAAAATAAAAACAGTTGTATAGCAATTTTATTTGGTAGTAACAAAAAAAGCATTACATAAAAATGGAGTTTACGTGCCATCATTCATTTGCTATTGAAGAAAAACAGGCATCCCTCTTGGAAATGTTCAAGAAGCAGAAATGTGTGCTATGTTGCTTCTTGACTATGTTCCCCAGCACAAAAAACAGCAAATTCCAGGATGAGACATTGAAAGAAAAAGCTCCTGTTTGGTTCTTACTCAAGTTAATTGTAGCTCGTAACTTTCGTCAAGACTAGCACTCCGTTACAATGAATCTTATATGAGGAAATTCAATTCCTTCACAGCTTCTCCCTGGTCAACAGAAAATTCAAATTTGGTCTTTCTTCAGTGATTATTTCAGGTTTAGAAAGAAACGGCAACTCAAACGTAGTTCTAAGAAACAGAAATTGATTCATGCAAATCACATCATTTGCGTACTGTGTTAGATGAAGCAACCTTATATCAGACAATACGATGACGAGTTACCAGCACTAATTCCTTAGAAAAAAGCGTTAACTTTATTCATCCAGTGTGGTGCATTTATTGCTTTAAGGCTGTGTTTACTCTACTCACCCTCAATTAAAAGGCTACTAATGCATGTATTTGATTAATTAAGCAATTTCAAGGTACGCGGATTTGTTATTATAAAAATGGTGTCTTAATGATCCCCCGTCAATTTGACACCTTGCCCCTACAGGGGTAAGGTAGGAGGTAGAAGACACCTACACCACCTACACCACCTACACCACCTACACCACCTACACCACCTACCCACCATGACGGACTGTGAAAGTGGTGACATATCCAAGTCTCTCGATCTTCCAGCACCTGAATAATAAACCTTAATCCCATTCAGTAACTGAATAATAAACCTTAATCCCATTCAGTAACTGAATAATAAATTTTAATCCCTTCCAGTAGCTGAATAATAAATTGTAATCCCTTCCAGTAGCTGAATAATAAATTGTAATCCCTTCCAGTAGCTGAATAATAAATTGTAATCCCTTCCAGTAGCTGAATAATAAATTGTAATCCCTTCCAGTAGCTGAATAATAAATTTTAATCCCTTCCAGTAGCTGAATAATAAATTTTAATCCCTTCCAGTAGCTGAACAATGAATTTTATTCCCTTCCAGTAGCTGAACAATGAATTTTATTCCCTTCCAGTAGCCGAATAATAAATCTTAATCTCTTCCACATGCTTCATAATAAATCTACGTACACTTCATCTGAATTGTATTGAGCTGACTGAGAATGGGAGGTGAAAGTGAGGTAACTCGTGTAGTCATCAATGGTTTTCATTGCTAACATACATGCCTACACATTCACAAATTTGTAAGCTTAATACAAGCAAAATAGACAAGAAAATGTTTTTTTACATATGAAATGTACGTATACTGGGATTTTGCTTCCTTTTGTTTCCTAGTTCGTGAAGAAATTTTTCGTTGTCTACTTTATTTTGCCTGTACTAAACGTGTGAGACTTGCGTAACTTACTGCTATATGATTTAATTATCACTTAGCTTCTGCAAAGACCCACTTGAATATTAACAACCTTCTATTATGCACTTTGCAACTTTTAAATTTTTCTTCTACCTGAAGGAAATGCTTCATTTTGTTTCGTATCTGCAGCCCTGCTTCACAGCAAACATGACGTGTTTTCGGGAGCTCTCATATTGACATTTAACCGAAAAAAGTGAGAATAATTTCCATTTCATTGAACTTTTTCGCAAATTATTAAGATGACTCTACTTTGAAACAACACAACTGTTTCTTTCACGAGCTATAATACATTTGAGAAATAAGTACCCCTCACACGTTGCATGTACCCCTCACACGTTACATGTACCCCACCTACAATGCATGTACTCTTCACACGCTCTAGACAGAATTGTATAGAAAAGATCAATAACTTTTGCTACTTTTTAATGCTTATTTTTTACAGTTAGAAATAAATGTTTATGCAGCAATGAGTACACAAACTTCAGCAAAACTAGGAACACGTCACGGACAATGACTAAACCTCAAAGATAAAAGCATTATTTGTTTGTAATATCCTGTGAACCGTGGTCAAGTGGTGCTTTAACCTGTCCACACAATTATCCATGTGTTTTGCTGCATCATCTTGCTGGTGAGGAAAATTTTAGACTACAACTTATTACGGAATCCTTTCTAGCCGTTTTGTGAAGCATAAATTGGATTAACGTTTACTGCCGCATAAATCTATAAGAAAGTTGGTGTGAACTTTACGTATACTATTTGTCCTTAAGTCACATCTTGAATAATTACTGTAAATCTCCTGACTTACCTTTCTCTAAAACAGGAATTAATTATAGAATGGCCTGATTGGTACGAGAGACGTTAGCGCACTTTATTTAAAAACTTGTTTCCTATCACCAATGGCACCATTGTTCTGTTATAAATGAACTGTCTGTCAACCACTAGGGGGCTTGCTAGTGTTCAAACATCTCCTGATTGGCCTTCGACGAATGGCAAGGATTTAGCTGTAGGCCTATAGGACGATCATGTGGTTCTCTCCTGACAGCTGTTCATTACTTATGAGCAGTGGATCTAACAGCAAACAGAGACTTTATTGCACCATTTCGCAAAAATATTTGCTCGCATATCTTTATTTTTCATTTAGCATCGTAAGTACTTCAAATTTACTGTCATTTAGAGAAACAATCGAGTATTGTTTGCAAAGTGGATCATTGTTTTCAGCAAAGTTATGCATTGAAAGCAAAAACAAATTTTTCCAGGACTGAGAGAGCTTGTCAGCAATCATTGCGAACAAATTTGATGTGTGCAGGCCCTGCCCTGAACATTAGCTGTGAACCACCACAGCGGGGTATGTCAAAACACAGGACTTTACTACTGCTGCAAAAAGAAGCTTATCATTTAAAATTGTGTTACAATAATTAGTGGGAGAGAATTGTCTTCATGCTTCAAGAGTAGGCCAATTTTTCTTTTTATCAACATTCTGTTGATTTTCAGGTTTCCCTTATTTTGAATATTTTGGATGAATTTAACTTAACTCCGTCTCTTTTCATGCTCTGCTATAATCAACTTCAGCATCAATTCTACAGACATAGTTAGTAGTTAATGGCTGATTATTCTGCAAAATATTAGCATATCCTTGATAATTAGTTCTATAAAATTACATTGGAAAATATTTGGAAATAATAATTATTAGAATTTATTTGAAAACACGTAAGAGGTTGATTGCTCAACCCTTACGTAACTGAGAAGAGACGATGATGTGTTTAAGTATTATTCCATCAGCTGCATGCAATAGCGTTCATAAATCTTTAAATGTGTCTTCTAAATCGCTAATACTGACACGTACGCCTGTGTGTGCTGTGTACTAAACTCCTGGTGTGTTATCGAGGAAGCAGATAAAGTCTATCGAGTTGTATAATTCTCCTTATACATTACTTCCCTATCCTTTCTAGGACAGGGGTTTCTGAAACTAAGTTTTATGACTTTTAGTCCGCGTGTTTTCATGTTTAAACATTACATGCGTGTTTTATAGTTATACTGTTTAGACTATACTTTAGTATAACATCTCTATAAATTGATAATAAGCCTAAATACAGCAAGTGAATGTGCAGTCTCAATGATGTGCACGCTGCTGCTAAAGACCTGGCATTATAATAGGTTGCATCGACTTTTTTCCGGGCTATGCTGTATATAGCACTATTGTTTTTAGTTCTTCATCTAAAAATTTCATGAGATTAATTTTCAATTAGGTATAACACAGTTTTTCATGTGCTTTGTGTTGCGTACAGTACTCGTCTGAAGCTCTTTTGTTCCAAATACTTTCATTTTAATCACGTTCTCGTTTCAGCGACTTCCTTTGAAAATACAGTCGTCCAAACAGCTGCGTGTAAACTACGTGTGCTATAAGCATGTTAATCCAAAATGCATCCATCTAAAATGCTTTCGAGCAAAATGCATCATGAAACAATGAAATAAATTGCATCGTAATCTTCTTAAATCGGAAACTTTAGGTCAACCGACTCTGCTCGGCAAAAAAAAAAGTTGCTTGTTCATTTTTGACCCATTAAACGTTTTTGTCTTGATTTGTCTTAAAAAATTCAATTTTACTCTAACTTAGGAACCACCAAGTGTAAATGTCATAGCTGTTCTAATATTTATGTCAGCTGTACGAATAAAAATGCGTATGAATAACATTATACAACGTTGATGATGGCCGAATTGTGTCCTTCCATGAAAATAGCAAATACAGTAACTGACACTACAGTAACAGGCATGAAGACTACGCACCAAGATGGTGAAGCTGCAAAAAATCTGCTTTCGCTTTTTTCCACTACTTGCAAACATGAATGGTCTCCTGATTGTGGTCTAAATGTCTAAGTGCAATTTTTCAGCTCACAGCCCATAAAAGTTCCTGGAGGAATCGTTTTAAAACCTTCACTGTACTTTCTACTTAATTGCTATGTAGACCAACACAGATTTTTCTTGATCAAACGTTTCAAAGAGCGCTTGTTTCTCTCATCAAGAATTTGATGCCTACCACGTTTACTGAGAGATGAACCGTCATCCAAGTCATGTTTTCAGCTTGCAATCGTTCTTTGTTCAGGCCTCATGCCCATATATGTTGCTGTAGTCATCCAGCGTTGATTTGCCGCTTTTATGGGAAGCGACAATGCGTTCTTTATCATATGATGTGATGTCTTTACTGCGTGTTTTCATCCTCGAAGTTTACATGAATATTAGGAAAGTTTTAGCATCTAAGTTTGATGGCCATTCCGTTAGAGACACAACAGCATACTGCCATGTATAATAGATTTCCTCTAGACTAAATATTTCTGAAACAAATACAAAGATGAAACATACAATAAATGAAAAATCAATACACGACTTTTTTCGGCCACCAGCGTTTTATGGACGGAAGTTAGCCCAGTATTCCTTCACCTGAGCCTCTGAGTGCCGATACAAATGCCAACTTTAGAAGGTAAAATTCGAAATGAGTTACACTCAAACCTCGTTATTTTCCCCATCATTATTTGCATTATTTAAAATTGTAGGACTGCATAAGCCTGATATCAGGACTTACAATGTGAAGCTAGTTGGGTGTTTGCTGCGATTGACCCTGAGAGTCTGACCATGTCTCATGACTGCTGTGTAGACGCTGTGTGAGCTCGTGTGGTTTTGTGTACCCGCTGTGTACTACAAGAACTCTCTGAGTTTTTTGTACTTATTGTGTTTTGATTCAACACTCAGGATTTGAAGTTTATCAATTGTACACGGTGAGAATCTTTTGACCTAAATGACAGTTATAGACACCAATACATTAAGTACAAATTGTACAAAAATGAAGTCATTATTTGTGTGGAATATTTTTAAGTTTTGAATGCAATTATTTCATTCAAGAATTTTTTAATTCCTCACTTACCGTTTGTGGTAAATCAACATATTTTACTCAACTTGATGACTAATTCATACTATTACCATTCCCATGAACAACTTAGGTCACAAGCAGAAGAAATGGAGTCATCGAAGCATCGTGAGTAAAAAACTGATTTACTACAAATTCACATTAAGCTCGTATCTCAAGATTTGTACGAACAACGCTAAGACGTGGAGTTGACTCATGAAAGATCCAAGCTCGTCTCTGACTCATGATTAATTCAAACACAAGTTATGTGTGCAGGGAAGGGTGTCAACGATGCTGTAACAAAGTTAATTGACCCCTGCATCTCTGTTTGCTTAGTTTGTGTCGGTCTCCTGCAGCTGTTGTTGCCGGTATTACGCAGCAGGTACTCGCTTGTTATTAATCACCAGTAAGACCCGCCTGTTATTGATTATAAATAAGACTTGCCAGTTATTGATTACGAGTAAGACACTAGCGAGTACAAGTGTAGCAGGCATCAATTCTGAATTTCATGGATGTTATTTACAAGACAGCTGTAGCATTGCAAAATCAAGGAATAAATGACTACCTAGCATTATTTTTTATGCTTGGACTTCACATTTGAAGCTTCATGCAAAAGCCACAAAAACTCGAGTACAGACTCATGAGTAAAGTGATCAGTTGTCCGTAAGTAATGTTAAAGACAACCTGCACCAGAACTTTGAGTGACATAGTTGTGCGCCTTTGACTAGTAGAACGAGTAAAAACTAGGAATTACAACTAGTTGTGACTCTTCCACGAAAGTAACAACTGCACGGAACAACGACAGACTTGAAAGTTAGCAACTCGACTAATTAACAGAAACCACGGTTGACGGTCATAGAAGTAACAGAAATGGCATACATGCATACTGATGGCAATCTTAATTCAAATACTGAGTCCACATGTCAATATTGCGTTTTTTTAAATTGCATATGCCGTCACTGAGTCTACAGATTTAGAGCTTGCAAAAATGTTACCGAACAAGAATAACAACTTGTACAAGTAATAGTTAATGTGTATAAAATATGTCTGATAAAGAATAATATCTGACTAGAGCAGAAAGACAGGAACTTTAGTTGACAGGAATTAAATACTCGTATTTGACTAAAACAAACTTTGTCAGGAATTATAGCTAACAAAAAAAAACACCTGACGGAAGTTTGACCGAACATATGTAAGAATTTGCAAGTGTGGCATGAACAACTGATGTCGGAAAACTGCTGACAGCTTCAATTACAAGTACGAATAATTACATATACGTGCAGAAAGTGTAGTGGTTGGTAACACGTGTGTGTATAGGCTGGCAGGTTAAGAGAGATGCCTCACAGGAACTACAGTTATAAGCAATGGCGACTAACAGAAAAATAACTCGTACTAATAATGTCATGCTTTCACTATTTTTGTCTTCTTGAAAATTTTCATGGCGTAGCATTATTTTAACATTCATTCTAAGGCATTCCTCCTCATTATTCCAAACTTTGCTTACTCTCCCTTCAGGTCGTGTGTCTTGTTGCCGTACATGAATTGTGGGTATTTTCATCTCTCTCTGGACACTCATTCTTGGTTCTTTCTAATCTTTACGCCTATATTTGTTATGAAATACAGCATACTTATGAGTTTTGGCCTCTGAGGCTTCTTATATTATATATTTAAAATATTTTATGCTTTAGTAGGATGAATAACCAAAATGAATAAATAAATGGAATGGTATTTATAGAATAGGAAATCATTCAACATAGCCTGCATTGTTCATTTGCTGGTAGATTCTATCAATTACATGAGTTAAATTTGTATTTTTTATATATTTTTAGATTAGTTTTTCTGCCTTTTTACAAAGTTATCGGTCTTCAGAAGAATTTCATGAAGAACGGAATATCCATGAACTTTTTCTGATATACATATAGATACAAATATATACTGTCAATGAAAAATTATCTTAACCAATAATTTTGAGTTCATTCGTGTCAACATTTAATACGCGATTTCTTTTTAAATAATAATAAGCGTTCGATTGATGAATGCAGCTAGGACGTGCATGTGTTTTGTTGTACTGAAGAAAAGATGCAGCGGAAGCCGCAGTAGAAAAAGAGTCTTTTAATTCAGCTGAACCTGAACAAGATCAGAGCTCAGAATTATCATAAAACACGCAATTTACTGCGGAATATTTGAGAAGTTCCTGCGTATTGGTGAGCAGAGCCTGCATGCTGGAACAATAGTAAAGTGGCAGGCTTCGCAACAGTACACCATGAGACTGAAGATCATGGTAGGTTTGTATAAATTGGTCGGTATCAG
The DNA here is from genome assembly GCA_006783055.1 of Trinorchestia longiramus. Classification (NCBI taxonomy): domain Eukaryota; kingdom Metazoa; phylum Arthropoda; class Malacostraca; order Amphipoda; family Talitridae; genus Trinorchestia; species Trinorchestia longiramus. The sequence continues at coordinate 154,921 of VCRD01000941.1, forward strand.
GCATGACTGACGACGCTATGTAGGCAGCCTCTACAGCTCTCTCCTGCTACGGCGACTTCTGACCTCAGTGTCGTGTGGATGCCTGGTTCTGGTATGCCTTGTGTATTACTGTGTGTAAGTCATATGAAGCATCACGTGGTCTGCTTTTAAAAACTCATTTAGGGCTAAGCTGGTGCTTCAAAGTAGGTAACTTTGAAACACGTTTTTTTCGTGTAGATGACTAAACCATATCTACAAAATTGATTATGTTTTCCAAACCAGATTTTGATTCCCTCTTTCATGCCACAACTCAAAACCTGACCATAGTCGCAATTTATTAATTCTTTTTGCTTTTTTGATAGCCAACGAATCCTAGTTCTCATGTATGATATTTCCAAGTAGCCTGGAATCCGCCTGACTTTAATTGTTAACCCATTTATGCAACTGTATGAACATATAAACCTCGCTAAGGTGCTGGTTTCTCGAAATTGTTAAGCTTACTTTGAAAAATGATGATGCATCGGGGAGTATTGACTGAACGTGCAGATAAACATTCTCGAACCTGATCAAATACAAGAAAGAAAAAACCTGTGAGGAAACATGGTTTAATGCAGCAATTTAGTGTTGTAGTTTGCAAAGCTTGACGTATTAATGTTTGTGTGGTGCACTTTTTAATCCTAGGACTTTGTGAAAAGGAAATTTATTTTTTGCGATTAGGTTAAAATTAAAATGCCGTTCCGGTCACTTGAACTAAAGTTTGTAACTTTGAATACGGCATCGACAGGAGCCATCTTAAGCTTGACCATTAATATAAAAATTCGATTTTAATATTCATTTTAATCTGCAGCCTGCATGCAAAGCGAAGAATTAAATTTAAAAAGCAAATTACCCTTTGCTAAGTAGTGCACGTTAAAAAAGCGAGGTGAAGCTTAATGAAGCATCTTTATGTTGCTTGGAGGCATCACTTTCATCCTGACAGCCAGTGAAGAAAATCTCTTTAATGAACCTGTACATAGCGTAGAATTTTTCAACAAGTCTTGCTCCAGCGACTGTACAACAGAATGTCTCGGGTTCTGTGTGACTATACGGTGATTGATGGTTATGATGGTATGTATGTACTGCTCATTGATGGTTATGATGGTATGTATGTACTGCTCATTGATGGTTATGATGGTATGTATGTACTGCTCATTGATGGTTATGATGGTATGTATGTATTGCCCATTTAACGGTGGCTTTTAATATGGGGTGACGCAATGCTTGAGCAACGCACAAAATAATAGTGCGTAAGATTGAAAGCAGTTGCTGTTTTGTGAGTTTGTGTGCGGTGAATCAAGCAAAATTTCATCTTTATAGAGTTTACTGTTTGCGTTTTACAAGCTTCAATTTGTCCGCACATTTTTCTAAAATACCGACTCTTAATTGCGACGTTTTTACCCTTCATACTTGCATCATGTGCGCGTAGGTATTTTCGATTAAAACGATCTACATATTATCTGTTGCATAAGCAACTATTATAGAATATATTTTTTCCTATTATAGTCAAATTTGGAAGCTTGATGATGTTAAAGCATGCGATGTGCAACGACTGAATTTTCGCAGCAGAGCGAAAATCTTGCAACGATTTATGTTCTTAAAAAAAACAGCATGTTTACCAACGAATAAAAATTATCTATTTCTAGACTTCTATCTAATTTTGGAGTGAGTTTTGTAAATTTGAATCGATATAATAAGTGAGAAACTTAAATTGCATCAGGCTATGACGCTTTAGCTTAATTACCACACTTGCAAGTGTGCCCTCCAGCTTTCAAGAGCTGTTCGGAAAACTTGATTTAGTAAATTAATTGCAATTTGCAATGTGGTAATCTAATTCCAATTAAAGTTTCGGGGGATGAACTTTTCTTATTTATATAGTGAAGGAGAAAAAAACAGTAGAAGGTCATTTGTGACATAAAATAAAGTACACATATAATGAATGACACGACAACTGATTTATATGTGTACCATCATAGGGCTCATGTTTTAATTCATGCGTTAGTTCATACATTGATTACTACTCTTTGAACGCTATATGCATTTTGGAGAACTAATTTAAGGTTGAGCGGACAATTAACCTTCCTGTGAACTAATGATGTGAGAGACGTTCTTGTTTCGGTAGAATTTAACCGATTGTTTATTGTTTTTAAACTGTCACACAACAAGTTACACAACAATTATAACGACGTTATGAAAATAACGAATATTTGTTAAACTCTGTTGAATTTGTATTCTGCAAGTATTTCAAAGTTGTCTCCATAAGAGTGGCTTTGTTGGATTAAACCCTGCGTCTTCAGACAAATCCTGCGGCCTCAAGCTGTGTATTGCTAGCGTCCGACATCTTAACATTTTAATTTATGGTAGTATGAGTTTTTTGAAGCAAATTTTTTTCCTTCATAAGAATACGTAAGTGTGAAAGTATAGAACTACCAACAAAGATAAGAAGGTCATTTTATTTGTTTGCATGTTATCTACTCTGGAAAACTGCGTAGTGGTGAGTTGTGGTGTCACGTGCAGTGTTATGTAATTATTTTAAGCAGTTCTTTCTTTCAAGTTATCTAATGATACATATATATATATGTTATATACATATATATGGTATGGTATATGTAGTATATGGTTATGATATATATATATATATATATATATATATATATATATATATATATATATATATATATATATATATAGTTCATAGGTAGAAATTAGCTTTAGAAATCCTGTTTGAGTGTCATGCATTCTTTGACCACCAGGCGCTTCATTTTAGTATCAAGTAATTCCTACGGAATTATTAGATGTTCTTGATAATTCTGACCTGTCTGATTTATTATCATATTTTTTTACAGACTAAATCTACAGCAGATTTATCAAATGAATTACAGTCGAAATAAAGTGTTGTAAATATCATTTCACCGAAATGTTAACAAAATAAACTAAATTTGTTATGACAGTAACTTTGTATAAGTCGTCGTAAGACTGAAATTAACTGATAACAATCAAGGAGAATTAATATCACAAGTGGTCACACACGCTGGAAAGACTAGTTTAGAAGTTACAAAAATGCATAATTCGGAAGTGACCTGACAATTAACATGCAATTAATTTTATTTAAAAGTGCTAAGACATTGCGAAGAGTTTGAGTTGGTCCCAATAATGAACTATCGTGGGCCTAGGGACATGGTTGAAGGCGGTTTTCAGAACGGTGCAAGTGAGGACTTGTGCTGTGCATCAGTGACCCGGACGCCTACCTCATGCAATGATGCCCAGCGCAGTCCGCCATTCATAAGCACAAAAGCGACACTGATTACAGAAATTCCCGAGTCAAAGAACGGATCAGATAAAGATCTTTCAGCTAGTAACGGTGATGGCTGCAGTGGGCATAGCTTGGAGTATGTCGACGAAGACATCAGGGATGATGATGAAAACGGTGAAAGATCAGGAGAGCGAAAAAAACTTGTCAAGTCTCCATGCTCATCAGGCAGACGTAGCTCCTCCCCATGGTTCACCAAACCACGAAGAACAAACGACCTTTTGTTCGATGTTCGCGACTCTAAAGTCGACCTTGTTGGGTTCCATCAGGATCTTAACCAGCGAACATCAAAGCTTGAAAACGAACACCCACTAGGTCTAGTAAGCAGTAATTTCTCGCCAAATGAAATAGACAACGCAGCTTGTAAGGGCACGAATCATAACACATTGCAAACCAAACTGATCGGTTGTCCTAGAATAAGCGTTGAGAAGACTTTAGGCTCCGTGGACAATGCACTAGCGCCTACCCTGGCTTATGAAGCTGACAGAGCTGCGAGAACACTAGACGATTTGAACTTAGAGACGAAGGCTAAATTTACGGACAGTAGACACAGGAAAATATCCATACCGTTACTCAAACCTCCGAGCTCATCTCTGGAGCCTCCCAATGCAAGAGAAAGATCAGTGTCCCCTGCAAGGTACAGTTACCTTAATGTTAAGGCTTGGCCCACAGCTCTATAATTGATTATATTTCTTTCAGGAGAGACTATATTTTTCTGATATTTTTTGAGGAAGGCGTACATATTTTTCAGAGGCAATAATCTCATGGACTGCACATGTCTTGCCTTCAAGTTACTGTTATCTGGAAGCGAGCTTTTTGGTTTTACGTTCTAAACAAATTGTATCAAAGAAGGTTGACTGCTTACTTTAAACTCTGCTATGATATTCATGGTCAAGTTATTAACAACTTTAGAACACCACCTTTGACAAATCTTTGTCTGGGAGGCTGAAACATCGTCATACTTTAATCCGAGAACATTTGTTATTGTTTGTGCTCTTATGTTGAACTTAAAACGACTACAAAGTTATTTTTCAATTTCTTATGGATAAGAGGATAAGAATATATTTTTTTCTTCTAGAGTTCAACTAGAACACTATCGCTTCTAAAGTTGATTCAGGATGCAACTTGTATTACTATGTTTTATTATTCATAATTGTCACGAACAGGAATGAATGGTAGACTCAAATTTTGCAAATACCACATATCTACATAGAATGCACAAATAAATATCGAAATAGGCGAAATGTTATCAATTCATTTTAATATTAACATGTACAGTACTTTCCCTTTTATATCGAGCAATAAATTATAAAAATTACATCTAATTAATTTTAATTATATTTACTTCTATTACTTTCATTCAACAAATGATTTACCAGTGGAAACAATCTCGATTGAAAGCTAAAGCGTAAACTGGGAGAAAATTTGTTTAATAAGTTTATGGCCCAGTATTTAATTTATGTAGTGCACCCAGAAATTTTTGCAGTAAAACTCCCCAAAACTATAAATGTATTCAGTTCCAAAGTATTTTTGCTCTGGAATGTGTGTCAGCTGAATGAGCTTCAAATTATTCTGGGATATGTGTCAGGATAGATTGGCTCTCTATTCCCCTCAAAAAATAAGAATTTTCAGTCCGGATTTACTTATATGCTTGACGGTCTACCGACTTCATTTCACGTATCTCAACAGCTTCTAATTTCTCACAATAAAGCGCGTATATTTTATAATTTTCATGAAGCTGCTTGAAAATTTAACGAAGAAATGGCTTACTTAAACCTCAAGTTCATCAAAAGTTCTTGGCCAACGCGCAAAGTTGATTAAAAAATGAAATAAATTGTTCTCATAACTATGGGTGGTGGAGCAGTGAAGTTGTTCAAAAATAATGCTAATTCCAGACGGAAGTTCAGCAACGTGAGCGATGCCGTCTCTCGGAAGATCAGCACCACCATCGGCTGGCGCTCCAGAGGCACCGAGGAGGTGGTACCGCAGGCGAAATATCTCTGCTCACAATATATCAGGTACTGGTCTTATATTTTTGCTACGTGGCTATCATTTCTGATCCAAGTTTCGTCTCTTACGTAGCTCGAAGGTCAGCTATTTCTTTGGTTCTCTACTGGGTTGTAGTAGGTATTGATACAGTTGACCACTGAGTCTTGAACGTATTTCTATGTTCTACGCGAATGCGTGGTCTGTATTTGTTGCTTGGTAATTTATGTTCCATGCATCGTATCGAGGGTCGTAGTAATAAAATAAGGATGTTACTGACTCTTCTTCACTGTCGCCGGCGGACTCATTATTAGCCCTATTATTGTGCTAGCTAATGTACTAACATTTCATTACGCAATGAACAGCTGGAGACTCCATGAAAATCGGTAAATTTTACATGGTTTGAGAATAAGTGCTTTGTATCAGCAAATATTGGTAACGATGTACAGTAACAGAAATATATCGATTCGATCCTGGCCATTTTCCGAGGTGCATGCCCGTATTCTTCAGAATGTCTTCAATTTCATTGATGCATAAACAGTTACTAGACTTCGCCTCAACTTCCTGATGCATTACGCATCATAATGTGGCTGGTACAACAAGGTACTTGTGACGGAAGAAGAACTGAGTTGTTCTAAAATAAAACATAAAAAATACGTCAAGTTATTAAATCGACATTTATCTTAGGCACTTGTACAGCGTTGCAAGTCAATCACTCTTTATATTAGATTTTTAGAACTAGTTTCTTATTGCTTATTATCTGTAATTTGCACTCATGATTTCCTGAACATGACGTATACGGAATATTGTATTGTTGCACTAAATCACAATGTATTTAATGAATTTAAAAGTTAAATAACTTTGATTTCTGTACGAATACTTTCTCTGACGTGGATTTCATATACTATGATCAAGAGCGCTTGGTTCTCTGTTCTCAGGACACAAGAACACGTTCCAATACATTTCGATGCTTGTTAAATGCAGCGATTAAATAAAATAGATTCACAGGGACTTCGTCGCTCCATTACAAACATCCCAGACTTGCATCTCTGGGGTTGCGCTGCGTTAGATAGTAACACTTTTAAATTTGAATATTCATTTGGGAATTTATTTAAAATGACAAGTACGGGTCCTTTCATTTCTCTGGCTGTTGATTGGTCGTGTTTATGTAATACGTTGTCTTAGTATCAGTTTTCTGATGCATGGATCCCTTCAGTAACCTTTTGAACTTGGACAAAGGAATGTCTTCAGCACTGTAGAATAAGACACCATAATGCTAGGTCCCACGTACGGGAATTTATCGAAAGGACCTTCAAAATTGCACTTGTATTTAAATCATGTTAGTCGTTCAAATCTGATTATTTTTTGGTTCATTGTTCTTGACTGAAAAAGTTGGCGGAAGAATTCAGCGAGTTTAGCTGCTATGGAGTGGCATGTTGATAAACAGCCACCATTTCGGTTATTCGTATTTTCGTAACGCAAATTAATTGATTGATTTAATTGATTTAATTTCCGATGCATAATTTTTCTTAGTACAGCTGCAAAAATTACTTTAATTCATTGCTAGACTTTTTATTATGCATATGTTGAATAATACTCTTTTTATCTATGCTGCTATTTTTAATAATACTGTATAACCTAGACTCCTGATTCAGCTAGGGGTCTAAATCCTTTATATACTGACAGTAGATCTCGGTACCGCTATGCACTATTGTGTTCCCTGCAAACTGAGCATGCCGTAAACACGACTGTGGAGAAAGTGACCGTCAATACACAGTGTTCATTATAATAATCACATATATTAGATTTATTAAGGTTTTCAACCTCCTGCTAGATGTCGTCTGCGGCGGGCCGGGTTGCTGCATAAGAAGATAGGCCTACAACGGATACGCTCAGTCATCAACTTGCAGTGGGGTGTGGAGGCGTGCGAGGTGAGTCCAGTAACGAGCAAAAAGATCAGAACGAGGATAAGAAAAATCTAAATCTGATATAAATTTTACTGCGAAGCATAATGGAGCCTGTCAATATAGGACAATAAGACAATCAATGTAAATTGAATAACTTGAAAATATAAAGCTCGCACAATCAATATTGAGCAAGTTATAGTACTATATGCATATATAACACACAAATAGGTGATCGTAATTTTCAGGACGATTAAGAAATTGCATTAATTTTATTGATATGACTCAATAAGTCTTGCAATCATCGACATATATATTTTCCATTCTTTTTTTACATTTTTTCACATCTCATCGACATTTCGTAGATTCTTTGTACTAGATCTTTCATTCAATACCTTCTATAAATCCTCTATGGGATTCAGGTCTAGGCTCTGAGCAGGCAATTCCATCACAATAATATTCTCCTGTGATAGAAATGTATTAACAAAGTTTACTGTGTCACGTGGAGCGTTATATTGGATAAATACAGATGGCTGATTAATTGCAGTTATCAGGCTGGGTAAAACATGGTTCATAAGTAATTCCTTATATACCGCTGCATTTACTCGCCCATGTAGCCTAACAAAAGGCCCTGTACCAGTTGCTACAGGGCCTGTAACCAGTCGTAACAGTGGACCGTGACACTGAGTAGAGGGGACCGTGACACTGAGTAGAAGGGACTCGAAATCTAACACTGGGTAGAGAGAACCACGTCGTGTGGAAAGTAGAAGGACGCAATAAACAAATAAACGCTCTTGCACGAAGGGCTATAGGGATCTCCAAAGGATAGAAGAGGCCGAGGCGTCCAGTGGTAAACGAGAAAGAGAAGGCAAAGAGTTCATTACTTTTAATTCGAAATTTGTAGGCATGACCATTGTACTAACAATACTTGGCTCACTAACTAACTGCACTTTTCTCATAACTAACTCTACTTTGCTCACTAACTAACTGTACTTTGCTCATTACACGAAATTTCCCAGTTTTATCAAAATTGTATTCTGAAGCTCTCAAGGCCTAATAGTAATTGAGAAGTTTATTATTATTTTAAAAATATATTCGTTTGTCAAGACTTAGTAGTGAAGCCAAAAATTTAGCTAATTTCCATAAGCATCATTGAAATTTACTAAATTAAAATGCGGCTTAGTTTTTCCCAAAAATTTTACACAGTTTTAGAAATTTCAATATTAATGCTAAAAATTTCCTGTCAACTGATAATGTGAGTTCAGTTATATGAAATGATTTCGATTTAAACGTGTTCAGAGTTTTTTAATGTTTCAACTTTGGTCCCATGCACAAATGAACATCCTTCTTATAAGTTTACGGCCAACATTATTTTGAACAAGAACTCGTTACATAACGATTTTTTTTTCGGAATGTAGTCGCACGCTCTCTGAAGTCAAGTACAAACTCCGCAGCACGATACAATAATTTGAGAACTATTTTTGGATGACTTTGCTCCTTATAAATAATGAAAGCAATTCCTAACACGAGAACTAAATGAAGACGATTGTGTAAAGAACAAAATAACTGAAGAGTTACTATACATATTGTTTTGTACTTGTACCAGATTATTCTAGTTGTCTAGTTATAGTTTAATCGAGAACTGTGCTCTAGGGCAAGAGTCCTATCTTTAAGATGTTGTTCCTCTGCATCTAACTCGGGATAATAGTTGTGTTCTCTTGAACAGTAAATTTCTTTCCACTTTCTTCAAGAAAAAAATATTTTAAAATAACTAATCAGAGAAATAATACAACTTGTCATCGTATAATTTCTACTAACTAAATTTAATTCACGTTTACATGAAAGATATAGGTGACATGTGATTGTCACGTGAATACGCTTGCGTTGACGTACTTCACAAAGATGTTCAGGACGTTACAGTGAGAAGCGAACACCTTAGAGTCGTAGAATGCGTCTTACATCTCATGCCTCCCAACATTTGTTCCTGTGTTTTTATGTATGATGAACGTATTGCTGGGCTTAAGTGACACCAAAGGCCTACCTATTTCATTAGATTAAACCTAAAACGTTAAATGAATATAGCATAGCACTTGTCCTTGACTAAGGAATTATTACTGTGCATTATAGATCTTGGATAAATTTTAGACACTTGATTATTAGTTAGTATCAGTAAGCCTTAAAATTGAGTCTAATCGTATAAGATACGTGTCTCTGAACTACAGTAGTTATACAGGGTGGCGCATAAGTAACGCATCCTTTTAAAAAATTAATAATAAATAAACTATGAAAGGTATAACGATGGGGATAATTGCAAACGATAGAGGAACTCTTAAAGTTTATTTACATGTCGTATCCTGTCTACAGATACCTAGTGTATACTGCGGTAATACTTTATTTATTATTAATTTTTTAAAAGGGTGCGTTACTTATGCACCACCCTGTATATTTGTATACCTAATAAAATGTGCGCTCTTTTCAGTTTCACGCAGCAAATAGTTGACACGTGATTCAACTCACTAATGTAATAGTCGTGAATTTCCTAGAACTTTTAAATAATAAAAATTATTCCTTTAGTTTGGAGGGAAGCTTGTTCACTTACAACTGTCATTCTTTTCCTGATGAGGAGAGAACACTTGCATTTTGTTAAAATAAATAGAATCTAAATTAAACAAAAAACTAGATACCGACTCGTGAATACGATGCATTTCTCGACATTTCCAGCATTTTTTTGACTATATTATTGAGGCTTTGTGGGGAATAATCTAGACGTCATCCCTTCATGCCACTGCAAATGAGCAGTTTCCATGACTTGGAGCAGGCAGGGAGGGGTGGGCGGAGGAATGCTAGCACATAAATTGCAGGGTTAATTAGGTCTGGCTGGCGAGTCCAGGCTCCAGCGATGGAAGAGTGAGGTACGCTAGACAGCATGACTTCAGTGTGACCTGCAAGCATGAATTGCAAGTGCTGGTCTGCATCACCAGTAGCACAAGTACTCAAACATGTCTGTGGTTTCTTTTGGGTCTTGTATTAGCAATACATTGATATGTCTAGGGGTATATAAGATAAAGTGATACATCTAGTTGAGTATGAAATAGTGATATATCTAGTAGGATATGAAATTCAGTGACATATCTAGTGAAATATCAAATACGTGGATACGTCTAGTGGGTTATGAAATACATTGATATGTTAAGTTGCATATGAAATACATTGATAAGTCTAGTGGGACATGAAAGTTTCAGTGATGGTAAGGTACGACAAACTACCTCAACATAACGAGACACAATCCATATTACCCTCAATAAAATTTAGGCTCTTTTTCGAGATGCTGGTTTCGAACCCTCTAGTCAATAATTTTTATTACATCTTAATAGGCGTAATTGTTTCTAATGATTACATTTATGTAATGTAATGTATAAACATCTGGATTATAGCCTTCAATTCAGCCGTTAATGAAAAGAAATGTTAGTATGGGAAAGAAAGATATTCATGCAGCCAGAAGTTTCTAACGATCAAACTCTAAATTAGTTTATAGTAGAACAGGAATATTACGTCTAAAAATCTATTTAGGTTTTACTTTTACTGAACACATTGGGCAATCGTTCGAAAATAAATCATGTTCATTCCAACAATGAAATTGGGCTCAGCTATCCTTGTCATTCCGTCCTCAGAACTAAATGACACTGTGATGGTTAAGACTTTGAATTACGTCTAAGTTGTGATGCAAATTATGACTGTGTATGTTTCAACTAAGGGCCAAATTGGGACTAAATCTAAGTTGCATAGATAATATTGCAGTTAAAATTATGACCCCTAAACCGCTTATTCATTATTAGACTTTTTTATGAATTTGCATTCTAATATCAAGTTTGGAGTCGTCAGCAAAAACGTCTAGTCTGGATTACCTAATATTAACTCTTTGTAGGATTATTTTTAAAAAAATTCGTGGTTCTTACGGAACTCTCCTCCGTGGTATCTAAAATTCAGTGGTGCCCCACCTGCGCCACATGCGGCGCATTGAACGATTAATGATGGCGCATTGTCTTTGTGCTGGAGGGGATAAATCAAGGTTTTTTTAATATGCTTAATACTCTCAAGTACTCTCATAATTTTGTGCAAAATTGGTGCATCTGATCTTATATTATAGAGCAAGTGGCGCATAATATACAAAAGGTTGGCCACCACTGAAAGCGCCTAGGAATAAAGACAGACCTTACTGGTCAGATACGACACAATGACTACAAGAATTGAAACCTCGATTAAAATACACGTTCTGTGTACAATGTTAGAAATAATTTTTATTGGTTTATTTTTTGCACTGAAGTGAGGGTCAGTTGGCATCACTCTCCCCAGGTGTTCCCTCGTCTGCTGTGTTTAGGACAGGAGTTGGAACGCTCACACCCTCAACTCTACAGCTCTGTCGTCAGACAGCTCTCCATTTCTCTCAAGTCTGACAAGGTAAATGAAAACTAATAAGCCCATTACAGTCATTCATGTACGCTCATGTGAGTTAAGTGTCTCGTGCATCTGAACATGAACTTCAATACTGTGACATCGCATTGATTTGTGCGATGTGATTTTGTTCAAGTTTTGAACTTTTCAAAGTTATCCAGTTCTCAGAGTCACGATACGGAATATTCAAGAATGTTGAAGTTAAGTAAAATATTTTATGAAATGGTTATACATACACTGCACGGTAATGCTGTGGACACGCCGCTGAAGTCATAATGACTAAATGCCGATAGTAATTCCACTTTATAAGAAGAGTATGCTAGATATTTTTTGAGTAACCAATATTGCAAAGCATTTGTAATTCCCTGAAAACAAAATACGAGAGAAAATAAAAATAATTTCACCTTCAAAATTAACTCCCAGTATACTGCCCTTACTAGCTTCCTTGACTAGGTGGTGAGTAGCTAGTGAATACCTCCAGTAGCTAGTGAATACCTCCAGTAGCTAGTGAATACCTCCAGTAGCTAGTGAATACCTCCAGTAGCTAGTGAATACCTCCAGTATGCCTAAAGCAGTCAATTCTGAAATACGGCTGTTAAAGCAGACTTTTATCATAGACCGAAACTGTTTTTTCTACTTGTGCTGTTAGGTTAAGTGGTCGACGAGCTTCTCATTGCTCAGTAAGATGGTTCATCAAGTGAGGTGCCCGAGTGACAAAACTAGAGCGTATAAAGCATAGCAATCTACGAGCAATAGTAACAAATCAACTCTGAATGCACTACTTCCCTTCCTCCCCCCCACACAGGTAGTGCGTCACGTGATACTGGCAATATCTTCTCATTTGCTCACCGCTGACATCACTTGGGCAAAGATCATCTCACTGTATGCGATGTCAGCGGCCCTGGCAGCCGACTGCGTGAAACAAGGTGACGCATCTCGTTCCAATCATTACATTTATTTCCTATCTTTGTCAGTCCCTCGTTAGTGCCAGAATTTGAATATGAGTCCGATTATGTAGCAGGTTTCATCCAGCAAACTACTTCTATCAAAGTACGTTGTGTGTATATAATACTTGTATTAGTGACATCAGAATAATTCTCGTTCAAATAAGAACTAATGGGTGTTTCTATAGTACTGTTTAATAGCATATTTCTTAGCCAGTGTCATATTCTCATAATTATGTTCTCAAGCCTTTCATTTGCATTTATTCTCGTCATTCCTAAACCTGAAAATGTTTCAGGAAATCCCAGTTTGTTATGCATTCAAACGTTCAAAATAAAAACAAGAAAATTCAAACGAACGTTCCACGTGTCGAAACAGACATCATCATCAACTGTAAGATTCAGGTAGGAATTTTTTTAAAGCACTAAATGGGTTAAAACCAAGCTATGAAGTAAATGTTGAGGTTGAGTGTATAGGGGATTGAAACTTTGAATGATGCTAAAATTGTGTTGCGACTTGTATAGAAAGAAATTTCTAAAATACGCGAATTGGTATTAATATTAACCAAGATATTAAACTAGTGTAGAGACACACAAGCACAAGTTCGTGTTGTCCAATCATCTTACGCGTAAGATCACTGGACTCACGGTCAGTGAGAACACTACGTCCGGCATTGTCTGCCACTCAGCCTAAAAATTTCGTATTTGCGATCCAGCATACGTGAATGCAAGCATGACTCATGTCTTCAGCGTTGGTTGGATACCAGCGACCCAAAAGCTGTCGTTTTTAACAGACAGGGAAACCAAAAATGACCCTAGTAACGCCACTGAAGTCAAACTTGTAGAGAGCACAGAGGAAGCAAACGTGTTACACACAACCACCTGCGCAGTGACTTGGCAGAGTGACGCTGATTGTGAGTGAAGAGGACCCTATTTAGTGTTAAGTAGCGCATTGAAGCGATCCCGTGCACAGCAACGACAGGAAGAAAGGTGTAGCGGAATTCTCGCGGATGTTTAGAATTTTAGTCATGATTGAAAGCAATGAGTGTGAGTTGAGCCTTAGTATATTTAAAAGATATTGTACCATTTGATGTTGGCATATTTTCATTGCGTCATTTCCATTCGGCTATTATTCATAAGCTTAAATATCGCTGAATTTGGCTCTTGAAATATTGTTGCTAAAACGTACTTTCACGAATATTTTGTTCCTTAACCCAAAAATAGGTTTTATAAATAATTCAAACGTCACGTATAACGAATAGTTCTGCTTAAAGTACAAATTTCATGCACTGGTATTTGTTAATTACTCATTACTTTAAAAGTATCCATATGGGTATAATTTTTATGCCCAAGCAATGTGGTTGTACACTAATACATTCAAAATATTCACATATATTCGTAATATAACAACAATACATTGAATATGTGATCGAAATACAACAAAGGCATGTATTGACTTCTCCGAATACGTATTAGGATATCAACGTATTTAATGGAACGCAAGAAAAGTTTGAGTCAAGATACTATAATGTACGATATTAACAAGCATGCAAGTCACTCGATATTCTTTAAATATCCTTCAAGGAAAAAATCTGGTGTGACGCAAGGCACGCTCTTGCAGCAACAGCCCCACGACATGCCCATCAATATCTCGTGTCTTGTCTTTGTCCTTGGGATACTCTTTCTGTAATTAAAAGATATGTTCGTCTTACTACAAGTATGTGTCCTGAGACGCTATACATGGTAGCTTCAGTTATCATAGGCGTGTCCCAAGTGCAACAAGAAGAATTACCACAATTGACTTGGATGGCATTGCATAACCGGTCATGCGAGTGTCCTAGAGAGTTCCTTTGTTGTGCGGCTTATGAACTCATTGTGCACCGGATGAGGGCTGTGCAGTTTTCTTGTTTCAGATTGGCTGAAATTTAGTTCTGTCAGTAGACATCTCTCCTTCATTGTGGCAGGGACGCTATGTACTGTGTGGTATTCGTTACAAAAACTCGAAGTGAATAATGAAAATACAGGTCTAATGCAGATCAACATGATACTATTCATAGCAATTTAGTTTCATCAGTGAGTATTAATACCGAGCATCTTTTGCCATTTATTGAGGCATTTACCCCCATAGTTGTAGAATTAATAGCTAGTTTAAAAGCTTCAATTGGAAACTTTCATTGGTCCAGCAAAAAGTAAAATTGATATACTGTGCCACTCGTTTCTTGCTCGGGGTGCGGAGAAAATTATCTTTCATAATACGGAACGTTGACTGTAAAGTGCATGGTAAGTTAATGTCGTGTTTGAGTGGAGCAAAACATTTGTTATATGTAATTTTGATATGTAACAGAACTAATTGGTCGATATCTGGTAAATCTCATACTTAGATGAAAAAAACAACAAACGTAAAACGGAATATTTTAAATAGCAAACGTTTCGAAGTAAAAAGATTTTATATTCAGTTCTTCGTCACTCATTTGCACGACGAGAAGATACGCAATGCAGTAATGTTTTGCTTGTTCTCTTCTCAGGACACCCTGAGTTTGTGAGCAGTGTGGTTGAGGGAGTAGGCCTGGCTATTGAACAGCATTCGGGGCACTGGATAGTCAGCCAGGGCGGCTGGGTGAGTACTATTCCTTAAGTTCTGTTCTCCTTATAGAAGTAGCTTTCCAAGAAGTACTTTTGCTGGTTGTGGTGATTATGGTTGTAGTGTTCATGGTTGTGGTGTTCATGGTTGTAAGTAGGGACGAGGTGAATATTGCAAATATTACTGCAAGGGAGGCTGGCTAAATACCATACATTGTAGTATGTAATAATACTCTGCTGGTAATCTTCGTGCATGATAATACCGTGCATGGTAATGCCGGGTATGGTAAAGCCATACATGATAATGCCCTACATGGTAATACCGTACATGATAAAACTTAACCTATTGATGCTGTGAACATGTTAGATACTATCATCTCGGCAATAAACTATCCTGATAGGCATTTGTAGTCGCATCCAGTCGCGGACATATTTTTTCAGGCAAGCACTCAGTACAAAGCACCTCGTTGCACGCTCAAGATTAATTATTCACAGCAATTTGCATGAAAAGAGGCATGCAGTCTAGGAGGTGTCGTGTTTAGGACAGCGTGATCTACACAGAGCTGGCAACAACACTGATAAACCCTGATTTACAACCTTCTAAAACGCAACCTTTCACTAAGAGTCCTGCAGCCAAAGCTTGTGTGCTGCTAGCAAAAACAATCTGTAGCTGGAGGCAAGCACACCTCACAGCAAATTATATGGGGAAATATTGAACAGCTCCTAGAAAATAGCACGAAAAGTGAGTTGATTTTTTGTGTGTGTGGTGGGTTTGTTGCATTTAATAACCCGTAGGACTTGTAAGACAAGGTATAATAAAAGGCGTAGAAAGTAGAGCACAACTAGAATTTCAGTTCAGTTTTCGTATAAAGTTGACTATTCTTTGTTGAAATTGTGAAGTATCGTAATGTGATGGAAAGCCACATTCTTGTTGTGGGGACAATGGAAGAAAGAATAAAATGATTTTACAAGCTCCTTCGCATTAGAATCTATGAAATACTGTATAAAAAATGAGTGTTGCAAAGAAATAAAGAAATAAAAACTACAATGAACCAAATCATATATCACAAATTTTGAATAGTTGATCCCTTTGCTAAATAAAGGTATGCGTTTCATGCAGCTTGTACAACTTTACTGTGTGGACTAAACATTATTTTAAAACACCGTGTATCCCGTCTGCAGGTAGCGCGTTCAGTAAACGTGTGCACCAGCTTAAGTTTTACCTCTGTTATGGTGTGGTAATAAATTCTTGCCATGTAGGAAAATCTTTAGTTATTATCAACGATAATGTTGCCTCCGTTATTAAGAATGAGTTTGTGAAAAGTTGAAAGAATTAAAGTGACACTTGTGAGCGGACGTGATGGATGGTCATATAGAAAGATTTAAGAAATTCATGCAGACCATACCACATAAATTTGACCCATGCTAATGCGTCAAGACTTTAAGGACGAAACGCTTCAGAAGGGGAAGGTCAGTCACTGATTTTGCGATTCACTTTCTTGACATAGAAAATAACATCAAAGATAGACACGGTGTTGAGGTAATTACCGTGTTCAAGTATTTAATAATTTTATCCCTGTTGATGGTAGAGTAGACATAAGTTTACTCATAGATTCTCATAACTTCTGGTCAAATAATTTATCAGGAAATTGTTACTTAGATCAACATGGTCTCGAAATGTTTTGGTGTAAAAATGATCGAATGCGTAAGCGTGACATGAGCTGTTGTCCGCGTGGTTGCTCGCGTGATCGTGGTTCATCAGGCAGATCCACCGTGATCTATGGAAGCGCTTGTGATCGTAAAGGAAGTTATGGTCCGTCCATTTATGAACTCAGACTGATCAGACTTGACCCACGTGAAGGCAGAGTTCATATTTTCGCACGTTACTCTTCTTCTTTACGGTTGCCAGACGGGCGTACACGCGACTCCTACTAATACTTTCTAGAAAAAAAACATTCTGTCAGAAAGCCAACTTTGGGAAGCCTGCCTCGTCTACGCTACATGGTGAACACATGAGAGGCTTTAAAATGTTGCAAACAACTTTCACTCCTAGCTAAAGAAGAAGGATATGAACTTCAATCTGGAAAAATCTATTCATAAAGTGGCGAGCATGCTTCATATCCAGTATGTACTGTCTTCTTTCTGGAAACTGTAAAATAAAGTAAAAATAAGAGAAAGCCAGTTGATCAGGAACTACAGAATAAAACTAGTCTTTGTTCTCAGACGTACTCGCCTTGTCATGCAAGTAATTCAGGACTTGCCTCGCTATCTTCCTAAAAACTGGTTATTCAATCTCCTGGAAACTGGTTGCATATTTCTCACTAAATCCATCTTCCTTAGCAAAATTACTCACTAAGCGTTTTGTAAAAAGAGCAAAGAAATAATTCAGTTTATGTTCGTGATGCTTTCTCATCCGAGCGTAAATTTTCGAAGTATTCTAGAAACTTACGCATTGAATCCCTGGAAAAAACAAAAGAAATCCGAACAATTTGCGAGTGTGTTTCCGTATTTTCGTAGTTAACAATAACTACACGATAATTCATTAAAACTCAATCAAAATCTAGAGTTGAACGCGGTTTATGCGTTTTGTGATTAAAGTTAAAAAATGAATTTTATGCTGTAAAAATGTTCATATTTTGCACAGTTAAACGAAAGTAAAAGTCATTTCATCTCAGTATTTTTCTGACGCTGCGTGTGCACAGTATTTGATGCAAGAAAGTTTGATTTCCATGAGCATTCATACATTTTTAGGTTAACATTTTTCTATAAAAGAAAATCCATGGAAAGCCCTGCAGAATAAGTGGAATGAAATTCCTCCCCCACAATGTTTTAAGATGGAGAGCGTGCCCAAACGAATCTCAAGTTTAAAAAAAATCCAATAGAAGTTCAATTTCCTATTCATAATAAATTCTAATAAGTTTTTCTTCTGTTTTTTTGCTTGTTAAATTGTTTTCTATTGTTTTTGCACAACGATTTTTTGGACACAATTGTCCCACTTTGTTCAATATATGATGAAAATTATCATGGCTCATTGTTTTTGAACACCAGTGTATGTATGTGCTTCCGAAGTCTATGAGTCAAATTATGGTACATATGATAGTATGATTTCCTGTAATCATTGTTCGTAGTGTTTATTTGTAGGTGAAATAAAGTTTTAACCATTATTTCTATTCAGAAGAGCATTAGTGCTTTTATGGTCATTTGATGTAATAATTCAAATCATCACGCTATTTTTCCTGGAAACTTTTGCTTGTTCTGTAACTTGTATCTCATTGCAGACCGGAGTCTTGGTGTGGTCACACCCACCAGCGTTCGAGTTGACGCCTCTGCAACTGCTGCTCATGATTGGTACAGCTGGTGTCACCATTGCAGCTCTCATTGGAGGAGTCATCAGTCTATTGGATCACCTCATGTCATGAAACACGCATTTTCTTATATGAATACCTACTGCACAAATTTATTCCTTGGAAACTCATTTTACTTGGCACATTTTTGTTTATTTTCGGCAGTAATTGCTGTATGTTTGTCATTGTATAAATATATTTCGGCGTATTGTTTAGAAATAAGAATTCCACGAGTACAGCGTTAGTAGAAAAAAAATGGATTTGGGGAGCACGCACAAGAAAAGTTTAACATTTACGTTGCCAGTACTGACGCTATCTTCTCATTTTTCATAGCATGCCTCCAATACTTACTGCATCTCCAGAGACAGGTGTCGATTCTACCTCTGAATAACTTCAAATAGAATCTAATAGTCTCCATCATTTTTCTTGGTGTCTACAGTATGTAAATTATCAGAGCGGCATGACTTGCATACATGTACTCGTATTTCTGCACTAAAACACCTGTAAAAAACGTAAAGTTGTACACATTTTCAGGTATACACCGTAAGAAAGAGCACTGTAAAGTCTTCTAAGTAAAGCATTGCTCTAACTCACCATGCGGTCTTCATGGTCTGGGAGTATATGACGATATTTTATACTTTATTTCATAACGCAATGCTTCGCTGTGCAGTGCTGCTGCTACTCAAAACTAGCAGAGGGCGCTTAGAAATACTTGAAATATTTTGCAGCAATTTTAAAAAGGGATTCTATGAAGTTAAGACCGAACGTGTAATCCACAATATGCATCATTTTTTCAAATTAGTTCAGTGAATGAAATAAAGATGGCCTAGGAAAGTGACAGGGAAGCCTTTGTTGTGATTGAACTTCTTCAGAAGGGGACACAAAGGTTAAAATTTTGCTTCATTTGTGAGTTAAATTTTATGATGAAAATATATGATAAGATTTACGAGTTTTGTGTCAAATGTTGGCTGATCAATCTTACTCCTCGGCTTCAACTTTCTCGTCAAGCGTTATTCTTCTGGAGTCAAATTACTGTGATTAGTTCTATATAGTTCCCTTCATTCTTAGTCACAGTCTATTTAAAAAAATGAAACTAGGCACTATAACGTTGTTCTTAAATCCATTGTCCAGGTGATGTCCAAAATGAACAAGAGCCACTTTATTTCAGCTTTTGGACCTGCTTAGAAGCAGTCATTGAATCCAAAGGTGGCTGCATAGAATAATTTGATAAAGAAGCGTCATCAAGAATATTTGTACAAATTTGATTTAAATAGATATTATTTGTTAAATATTGTTTATTTAAGAAAATAAAAATGTCTTCAAACAGTTCTCCCTGCTTTTATATGTAAAGTGAGTTAGTAATCTTGAAATGATGACCGTCATACATCAATACACCGCTGCCAGCATTTTTGCGTGTCTTCGTGCGTACCCCTGAAGTTGGCAGTCGTACGGTCATCCAGGCACTCGGTCGAAGCTGCTTGCACTACATTTATAGTCCCAACGTTTGAAGACATTTAAATCTTTTGAACACAGTGATAACCAGTGATGAAACTTGGATTTTCGATTATGATCCGAACTCGATAAGGTAAAGTCCTGACTGGCACACAAGTGCTTCCTCGACAAAAAATATCGTATGAGCAAATCAAAGTGAAAATCGATGCTCATTGTCTTCTATGACGCAAAAGATGGGATCTACTAGGAGTTTGTTCCTGCTGGACAAAGAGTGAAAGGTAAATTTCGTACAGAAGTGCTCGGACGTTAGAGGATTAGGGTACATCGCGCCTGAAGGGAAATCGCCGATGTATGGATGGTACATCACCACAATGCGTTCAATCACACCTCGCTAATTGCGAGAGCAGTGATGGCCAAACACATCACAACGCTCCTCCATCCTCCCTACAGTCCAGATTTAGTTCCACCGAGTTCAATTTGTTTTCTCAGACTAAAAAAACTGAAAAAACATTCTTTCAGACGATTGATTCAGTTAGTTAAAGCAGCTTCAGCAGCATCGCAGTTGCAGGCTTCCGGAGTACGTTCGAAAACTGGCACCGATGTATTGATGCAGATGGGTCAAATTTTGAAGATTATTAACTTTCTGTACATATATCTTCACTAAGTTCATTTTATGACTGCAGTCCTAATGCTTGTTGGACAAACCCGGAATGTTTCCTTATGAGGCAAATTAAATAACATGTATCCCTAATTTTATTGGCACGCAATTTTTCGAAGTGTGCCTACATAAATTTTAAACAAAATATTCGACTCTATTCTAAAGTATCCCATATTCTACTTATATCATGTGCGAACAGGTGATAAGTGGTTATATGATTGCGTACATAAATTACGTATCATAACGTTACATTTCCATTTAATTTTCAACTGTAGGATGTATGGGAGACTGCAAAGGTGCGTCTGCACATTATTTTGTTTTGCGAGTAAAATATTTTTACTGGTAACTGAAGATCGAAAAACTAAGCTTTGTAGTTACCTAATAAATATATTTTTGAGAAAATTGTATTGATTATTGACATTATGGTATGAAATCTGCGTGGTATCTTGGTAAGGATGGTGACGGTGGTAAGCTTCGTCACACAACTCGCAGTTGCTCAGTTTCCAGATGCTGCTTCACCGCGCCATGAAAAGTTTGTGCCGACGCAGAATTTCTTGTATAAATTCAAGCCACGTACTCTAACGCATGACGGTAGAGAACCCAAATGCTTATTTATGCATACTGAATTATCACACTTAGTGCTGTCATTGACTTACCAAATACTGGGCACACTTGTACATACTTAGATGCGTATTATTACACCTGAACGCACACTTGCCATCAGCTGAACACACGACTGCTCAGTCATAGAGTAGAAGTGGCTGTACTACACACATGTGAGCATTAAAACAAGCAACATGACAGAGTGTTTACTTTGGGAGCAGCATTTATTATCAGAATTACTACATCACGAGATCATCGGCCTTTCAACTACTCTAGTCTCATCCTTTCCCGTTAGCCGGAAATCTAGTTTCTGAAATAGTCTCCTGTCGTCTTCCGCCGCTATTAACATGTTTATTTATACATTTTATCGCATGAAATAAAATTTAAAGCAGTTTACTCCACAACCGAAATGTAAAATACGTTACACCTTTTTCATGATTGATTTCGGTTAATTTCAATTCGAGCCAGCGAACAAAAATTTGAAAACTGATATGCTAAGCAATGAGTAACCTAAAATAAAAGGTTCATATTCAGACACTATCCTCACAACAAAGTTCTTAAAACTCAACATGAGAAAAGTTTGGATGCGCAAACCGCAAGTAAACCTAAAATCACAAGATTTGATTTACAAATTTACTGAATATCGTACTTGAATGAACTGTGTTTCGCAAGGGATGAAAAATATTCTGCGTTCGACATGTTTTTTACCTGCTAAACTTCTAGTCTAGCCTCGCTGTTTGCGACCACGGTTTTTTTTGGCAAGTTCGTACCAGGGTGAGAAGAAAACAAGAGTGATACGTATAAAATAGTTTATTAGTGTGCCTAGAATAAGCAAATATATACAGTGATAAAGAGTAGCACTTGACACGAACAGCACCCTACACTTGGTATTTAATAAAAGGATGAGGCAGCAACGACGCTGAGTAGTAGTAGTACTAGTAGTACTAGTAGTAGTAGTAGTAACGAGGGTTTGCTAGCGCTTCAGTAGATCCTACTATATCGCGCCTAAAGTCTTGCATTATATTCATCGTCCCATCGCTCACATCACTACAGTGAGATAAACATAGTTCTATGTGGTATCATTAATACAAATTCTCTACCGTAAGTTCACAGACCATTTAATCAATTACACACTGACAACCAAAGATACATGAGATTAGTTGTTATGCTAAGAGCAGGCAAAAATTCATTTACCTGCTCGTATCTTCATCCTATAGAAGTCACGGAAAGTATTCCGCAAAGCGCCACAATAGAGAACTAAGTATCATGTTACATTCAGGGAGTAGCCGAGCCCCTGAGCTTCAGCTGCCCACTCATTTTACAGCCGAGCGCAAACACCCACACTGGAACACCTCAGGCATCAACGCTCAACACAGGCGCGCTCGGCCGTATTGGTTTTATTTTCCAGATCGTCAAGATTGAGGTCTGTTTCTCTTCTCAAAATCATATTTTTAAAAGAAATAAAAAGCTGAAGCCATATTGTACTGCAGGAAGCCATCATGCCTCATAAACACACA
The DNA here is from genome assembly GCA_006783055.1 of Trinorchestia longiramus. Classification (NCBI taxonomy): domain Eukaryota; kingdom Metazoa; phylum Arthropoda; class Malacostraca; order Amphipoda; family Talitridae; genus Trinorchestia; species Trinorchestia longiramus. Next base: position 177,683 of record VCRD01000941.1, read on the forward strand.
AAGATGAACTCGACATGACTTACCACATGTACTGCAATTTATAGCAGGAACTTGTGGCCTAGGAAGAAATACAAGTAAATGTGGTGCATTCGTTAAGCAGCGACTCACCACAATGAACTCGTTATAAAACCATGCTACTCTGTTTGTATGTTAAAAATCGCAAGCAATGTTGTTGTAGTTGTGATGTTGTGGTAGTTCCCGTGATGTTGTGGTAGTTCCCGTGATGTTGTGGTAGTTCCCGTGATGTTGTGGTAGTTCTCGTGATGTAACTTCAATGATGTTGTGGTTGTTGTTGCCGCGATGTTGTGCATGAGAGGCAACTCGCAGCCTACAGATGTTACACTTACTTCTAAGTAGGAGTTCCTTGAAGACAAACAACCGTTCAGGAGCAGAAACCCTCATCGATAGTTGTTAATCTACCAGACCGATTTAATGAAATTAGCTACACAGCAATAATGTATAAATATCAGGTACACTAAAAAGATCAAATGAAACTCAAGGAGCCCAGCAAATATAAGCCTAGATTGTGAGTGTGGTACAGAGAATGATTCTGGCAACATTAACTCACCACCAGTCCTTAGCGACCTGCAACAACACTGGTGGTATAGCGACCCACCACCGCAACAAGATACGTTATTTTCATTTTTTAATTTCCCACTTTTCAAAATCTTGAAACGTCTAAAAAACTGATTTTGCAATTGACTAATATACATATAAATAAAGGAAGTTTGTAATTTTTTAAAAGTGCATCTCTAAATGGAAAAATAAAAAATAGAACGATTTGTCTGCAGATATGACGAAAGGAAATTCCTTCAAAAAGAACAAGAAATCAGGTTAGAAAAGCTCTGAATTCAATTTTTCGATGTACAAGCAAGGCAAAAAAGACGCCGTGTGTCGTCCACTGGCGACACAAGAGTAACTCTTCAGTTAAACACACATCCCTTGAAGGAATACGAAAACATCTCGAATGGAAGAGTTACAGTTTTAGCAGCAAGTTGAGCTATGAACAAGTTATAATTTGTCCAGGTTTAACTTTAGAGAACTTGCAGTTAGAAATTTTACTCAACTTTACGAAACCTCAGTGTCAACTCCTGAAAAAGAAATTCACAGAAATTTCTCACAGGAATTCTTCAACTTTAGTAACATAGACATTTTCTAACTGGTCACCAGGTTACAGAACGAGTGGAGGACACAAATGTTTACTGAAGCTCAATGTTTCATACTGCACGTCCATTTTTTTTAACACTAACAGATCTGACAGAAATATAATCACAATAGCAGGAGAGAGTTAGTTAATCTGTGGTAGCATAATTGAATGAAAAACTACTGTTCTAAACTTTCAAAACTGTTCTCTTGCACACAGCGGCCGCGTCCCCAGCATCCACTATAGGCTTTTTTTATCTTAAACCGACGAACAGAGAAAGAGATATTAAGTAGGACTAATGAAACATGAGTACAAATGTAAGAAAAATACATATGAAAAAATGAACAATCATCAGTTCCGGCAAAGAACGCAGCCAAAAGAGTAAACTTATTGAAATTTGAAGTTTTTTATGAAGGACAAGTTTGAGAGCAATGCAGGAATTCATGGATGTGAAGCAATCATGCTTGTCATAAAATGTAACCTGATGCTTCAGAATTATTGTAGGCGAACAAATGGAAAATTATGTTCAATAAATGAAACACAAGTTAAGCTTGCAGGGGCTTCACAATTATTACTATCACGTGAAAGACGACAATGTATGATTCTTAAATTATGAATTGAAAATCAAGAGAAACGCACAAAAAACTATATACAATTTTGAAGTGTTTGTCACACAGAAGATTTTTATGTAAAGTTAGGCTGGTGAAGTATTGAAAAACGCAATGGAGAACTAAAATTAAAATGCTTTAACTTCATCGTTTTGATAACGGCCAACGCATACACACAGAAATCTTCATAGGCAATGACACCCGGCGTTATGCGTAAGCTGAAGGAAACTTGACGGACAACTGTAAACGTGAAATTTAAGACAACTACACACAACAAGACAATGTAAGCTACAGGTTCGAAGATTCATGCAACCTCCATTGCACTAGCACTGTTGCTGCTCTCAAGCAGCGTAGACTTGATGGGGTCGATGATGCTGCTGCTGCTGTTACTGGCCGTCGTGGCGGTGGTGTTGAGCGTACCATCCAGAGGAGCATTGTCATTACAAGGAGGGATGTTTTCAGTCTCCTTTGCATCATCCCAGTCGATCTTGAACTTCGTCACACGGGGCTGTGACGCCAGTATGTTACGAGTCACCTGATCAAACATCAATGAATCAACGCCAGTATAAATAAGTTTACAACGCCAGCCTTTGATAAAGCCAAGTGTCGTGTAAGTGTATATGTATCGTGTCACGTTAGTTATACCTTGGTCATCTACAAAAATTTATTCAGAAAAAACGTCGCTATCTCTATTGAAGAAAGATCTATATTCCTGTAGCAGACATCCATATTTTTATGGAAGAAACGTCTACATTTCTAAAGAAGAAACCATGTTCCTTTATCAGGATAATCAGTGAACTCGAAGTAACTACAATGAACTACTAGCGACTATTTTTCCCTCACTTGCATACGGGACAAAATACGACATTTTTGAGGCATTTACTGACCACAAGATAGCACCTCAAGCGTCACTTGAACAGACAATGCAGTGTAGGAAGGGTAATCATATTACATGCGTATGGATTTTGACACATCTTGCACTTTGTTTACACAGAAGAATCCAGAAAAATACTTTCAAATAATATAAAAGGAACCACAAAAAATTAAAATAATTGTAACAAAAAAAATCAGTAAGCAAAAATCCTAAGCACAAATAATTTACTAATGTTCAGCAAACAGTAAGTAAAAGAAAAAACTGAATTAGAATGAAATTGAGTTTCTCCGATTGAATGTAAATACTATAGAAGTCAACAACAAACTGAGTACAAGATAATTCTTAAGCAATTCAGCAAGGCAATTCGGTTCAAATGGACTCTTTGCTGCAGGATCAGGATTCATCAAGGAAGTACAAGGGAAATGAACAAGAGGATTGTGTCATCAAGCATAATTACAAAAGTACACCAAGATACAATTCACATACTGAAATAATTTCTGGTCACTGAGTTGAACTTACGTAACAAGTTTACATAAAATTACATTGCTGGGTGATGCAGACAGGTTCCTAACCGTAATGAATAATAATGCCAGCAACCTAAGACTGGACACTCATACCATGCTTGTTGCTCACACTTCCAAGTAACAGTACACTGAATGTCGGTACATCTAAACGTTTCCTTACCTTCCTTACTAAATGTTCATTTGTGATACTCTGGAAAGTTCCATTGTTTCAAACAACAAAAAGCAGTACGTTTCCAAATAATACAACACAGTGAATTTCTAAATAATAGAATTTCTTGTAATTGTGTTCGAGTGAAGTGCTAATAACTATCACATATTACAGGTATAAGCGCGAGAGCAGTTCACCTTGTGTGAATCATCTAAAACTTTTATTAATTCATTCACTGAGAAGTTCTTCAACACCCTCATTTTTATAACACCAGCCTCCCCTTTAAGAAAATATTTCAAGAAATTTACATCGCAACCAACAAAAGAAAGTAAAACCTTGTAGAAGAAATATGCTTCCTGAAGCAGGTATATCCATAAATGAATGCGAGTTAGATTTAATGAGCGCCATTAAATAGGGAGAGTCTTAACAATAAATTGGAAATTTGACTCTCCAATACGTCCTGCACCTGAAGTTACACTCACAACCCTGCTAGACATACAATCGCAGCTCACACCCACATCTTTGAAAAAACTAAGCTCTTATGTCTTGTATGTCCTATTTGTTTCTAAATTTGTTTAGTCACTGATCAAATTTGAGTGCTATTAAGAAGCACATCCCCTGTATCTACTCCTTTGAAGCATGTACCCAATGTTAAAAATAGCTGATTGGTGCTAGCATGTACTTCTACTGAATATTATTTCAAGGTTTTGAAAAGAGAGAAAGTGAACTTTCAACACTAGGGTGTAGTAGTCACCATCATCCACCCAGAAATCTGTACAAAAGAAAACAGTTCTAATTAAATTATCTGAGGGTCAAATTTAAGCATTGTGACATGGCAGTCACTGTTACTGGTCTAGGAGCCTGTACTAAAGAACACTTGAGAGAACAGAGTTGCTGGCTCACCGCATCCAATTTGGGGACCTCAGGTGGGTTTTCCTGCATTTCAGGGTCACTGTAGGCGTTGTTGACGTAGTAACCAACCCTGACAAACTCTTGCCCTTTGTAAGAGCACGTGACTAGCACAACAGTCACCCCCACCAGTTCACTCGGTGGAATCTTGCTCGCATCAGCTGGGTCTGCCTAAAAGTTCCATCAAAATAAAGAAACATACTTCATCACAAGTGTGTACACAAAAACATCAAATTTACAAGACTACTTTATGAGAGAAATTCCAATAGCAAGGATAAATTCTCCACTATGAATCTAGTGAAATTAAATACCATAACAAGGAGTCTAGAACATGTGAATAATTCCTAGTAAATTATCCACACTTTCTCAAGAATCCTACTTGATTGTACCATCAAGTCACTACTACCATGAAAATCACTTGCCATAAATGAGATCTTGTAAAAATTCATGTATATGATGTATGAGCACATTCTCCTTCATAATGACAGGCTCATGTCAGAAAAAATTTGTAACTCTCATTTGCCACTACTAAACATACTCATACTTCAATTTGAAGGAATAAAAGCAAGACCATCAGTAAACTGTTACTGAATGTCCATAGTTACCAATGTCACTATGGTGGCTAATGTCAACAATTACATCAGTATCAACAGTCTTGTACTTTATATGAAGCATACCTATCTAGTGTAAAATATCTGTACATGCACTGTACACATGTACTAAAATACACTTTAAGATGCAGCAACACCAGACAGAGTTCAGAGTTGATCAACATGACCAGCAATAGATTTTGTCAATAATTTTTGAAATTGGGAATAAAAAATAGAAATAGACTATCAAACCTTGTAACTACAAATTATTGAAAAAAAATTGAGCAGATATCTTGGAAACAACTAAATATTTCAAGAGCATTGTGAGTTTACCTGACACTGCATTACTCTAATATCCTCCCTTACAAAACAACATGTTCAGAAATTATGTTGAAGTCTTACCTCAAAAACAAAAAGATGTCTTCCTTCTGGAACAGGTCCAACATAAACTGTGTCCAGAACCTGGTCATATTCTTCACTCTCAGCACTGCCAACATAAATGATTTTCCACTCCAAATCTGCAGAAAAAATTTAAATTCAGTATCAATTAATCAAAAAGAACTTCTATAACAATTGAATAAGAAAATTTTATCAATTATTTTAATATCAAACAATTTTTCAAACAGCACACTTGACTGCTAAAATTAACTCAATATCTGTCAGATGAAAAAATTTAGGGAGCAGATTAATGATTCCAATATCATAGTCACCATTGCAGGCAATAATGAGGATAATGCAATCACATCATTGTATTAATGGAGTCACATCATTGTATTAATGCAGTCACATCATTGTGTTAATACAGTCACATCATTGTATTAATGCAGTCACATCATTGTATTAATGCAGTCACATCATTGTATTAATGCAGTCACATCATTGTATTAATGCAGTCACATCATTGTATTAATGCAGTCACATCATTGTATTAATAATAACAGAAAGCTGTAGAAGACAGGATTCATCTATGACAAGCAATGAGCATTCTGTAGCAATACTATCAATGATTCTCCAAATATCTACTTCTCATACATTAAATATATGAAACAAAGCTACCAGTAAAAGCATTTAATGCAAATAACATATTACCAAGTTATAATCTATATTATTTACACATTTATTGCTAAAACAAGGTACATTTACACTAATAATGCATATACTAAGAACAAGAGAAATTTTTAATAACTCACCTTCTTGTAAATCTTCAACACATTCAAATGTGATTTCAAACTGAAATTTACTTAAAAATGTTGAAGGATTCTCCAGAACTGACACATTAACAACATGAACTTTGGCCATTATTACAAAGGTAAATTATACAGTTAAATATATATATATTTGAAGCAAGTGTTTTCAATACAAAAATAATCTCACCCTGTAAGAAAAGGACAAATTAAAGGTTAATTAAATTACCCTTCATTTAAAAGGTCAAGAAATTTGGAATCCATCCTGACCTTATTATGTACATTGCTCCATGCAAAAACAAATGGTAACAATCTAACATAACATAATCTAACATTTATTGAAATTAGAATTTTGAAGTTTAATCATGAATGAAAAAAATCTCGACAAGCTGATGGACACATCAGACATCTTGCCATTTCCTAAATTAAATTTCCTACAAGATTTGACAGCCATGCTAATTTTAAATTTCAGGACTTTTTCCAATTCAACTCAAACCAAATATTCTGAATCATAAATTTTTGGTTACAAACACTTTAAAAAATGCATGAAACTTCACTAAATGACATCGAAAACTTTCAAAGCTCTAATCGTTAATGAAACTGAATAAAAAATTTAGCAGCGTAAAATTCAAAATCCAATCTGAACTCTGAAGCAATCAGGCGGGAAAGTCCAATTCATGTAGCTATAGTTCATAGTGCAGTTGCTCTTCACAAGTTCTAATTAGAGAGCGACACATAGGTATACACCAGATAGATTATATATTTTACACAACTGGTTGGTAAAATTTTTTGTTTGTTTTTCTATATATTCGAAAACATTACAAAAAATCACATATCTCAAAGTTAAAAAAACGAGTACATGAAAGTTATCTGAAAAAAGAGAAGCAAAAAGAAAAATTAAAGGTTTTTATAATATGTTCTATTAATATACTAGTGTACCCACCTGTCAAAATTGACAGCAGAGATTCTGTGCTAATATTTCCGTGGTGTCTGACAATGAACAACAATTCCAACACTTTCAATCCTTCTCCTTTTGTCCAAGTCTTCTAACGACATGTTAGCTGTACTTTCCCCACACCATTCTCTTTCAATTCTTCTTCTTTCGTTCAAGTCTTCTTACAACAAGGTGCGTTGTCTTCACTGCTTGTAGCAGGACTTACTTACCCCCTTAAATGTCATGAATTTACCAGCATTAAAATAATCATCATTTACCACTAACAATAAGACTAAACTACAAGAAATTTTTACTTTACTAACTCCTTACAATTAAAACATGTATATTAAGTGCACATTATTGTAATAATTTTATATTAAGTGATAGTAGCCATCAAGTATTCTCAATTAAAGCTTGCTGTTGGGGCAACATTTCACGCACATTATTGAAGTGGGTCTCTCCTAAGCTCAGGAGCCTCAGTCCCAAACTTAAACATGTGACGTACTCCTATCTCATGGTAGGAATGTGGTTAGATTAGACCTTGACAGGATGATCGTACTAAATAATTTTAACTGGTGCTGTCTTCTGCGAGTCAATCATTTCATGGTTAGAGGAGTTGCATTGATGTTTGGTGAGGCATACGATCCTGGATAAGATGCTCAAAATTTCGCCTTGTTCTCAGACCTTCGGGGAGGAGTCATCCACCCCTGCTTACTGCAACTTGCAAAGGATTTATACTGCAAAAGATTTACACTACAAATTAAATATTTACCACATTCCACTTACTGTATTAGAACTGTTCACTGAGGATACAACCCACTGATAGCATATCACAACAACTCAACTTCGAGCAAGCAACAAACTGTGTATTATTATATAGTGGGATAGTGGGATTCATGATAAATATTCAGATTATGATAGTACTACGGGTAAGACTAAAATATGTATTTTGTTTCATAGATCCTTAATTTTATCAGTTTTAAACCAAATAATTTCAGTGGGTCCTATCAGGACCATGTTATCAGTAGATAAGATACAGAATGGAAGTTCCGTATATATTAATCAAAAGGATTAATTTAAAACACAATAATTCGTCGTAAGTCCTTGATACATTCATTTGTAGAATAATTTTAAATTTGTCAAATCTTAATCGTGGAATTTCCACGGAAACTGTCTAGTTAACGAATACTTCATTAATTCAAGAGCCTTCAAGCAAGTCTCGAATTGGTACTTGAAAAGCACGAGTCTACCTTCAAAGAGTTTGCACACCTGTATCGTGAGCATAGAAAATGTGAGGTGAGGCTGCCCCGCGGGCATGTATATTTAGATACCTGCCGCTTCATCTCAAATTCTTTCGTCTCGTTCCGTAAGCGTACGCTTCAGGGCTCGCAGACTGGGAGCAGTGGCCGCACTGCACCGACCTCAACCTTACCAACAATGGGTGCAATCTTGTCTAATCTGACCATGTTGCGACACCTACAATCGTAAAGACTTATTCGTTGCCAAAATAGTAACCAGTGAGCCCAGACATCGAGCGCGTGAAATGTCGTACTCTCTGTTCCGTTTTGCCAGCATTCCCTCCCCTTTCGCCCTGGTCTCGTGGTTCCTTGCTTTGGCCAAGACCAGAAGTTTTGCTCAGCGGTGAGCACCAACTCGCCAGTCTTGATCATGGCTGTGGCAGTGGTACAGGTGGAATGTACAAGCGTCTAGTGAAGTATAGTGAGCGGTCTACCAGGCGAATCATTGTGCTCGTGTTGATTGTACTTCGGTGACTCTCCTTTTGATTTACAAGATCGCCAGCAGAAGAGCAAAGGTGAGGTCACAAGTAACGAAGCTGTGCTCATCATAGTAAGGTAAATCTAGCAGTGTAGGTGGATAACCACGTACCTACCTAACTCAGTTGTAGGTAAGTACCAGGAGCAGCTCCACAATTCCTAGACTCTGGTACGGCTACACCGCGTTCGAAGAAATGACAGGTAGGGCCAAATTATAGGGAGGACGTTAACTCTACTGAAATAGTTAACAATAGGTCCATCCCTCACTATGTAAGAATTTAATACGAACCTTGTGCATGGTTCGAGTGGTGCTGCGATTCCGACTGAGCTCTGTTGCATTTTCATTCAGCACTCGGAATGCGTTGAATGCGTTAACACCAATACAAATGAGATTATGATCGTTGTGCGGAAGTCGTTGATGTGTGTCCTGTGTATCCATTTGCTATGATTACTACACAGTTATTTGATAATAAAAACTTACTTGGGAATACCGTGCGTGTGTTAGTTGTTTGTTACATAATATGTACATAATGATGACGTTTACGAACAAAATTTATTTGTTTTATTATCATAGTATTATACTTTGAAATTAGTATTAAATGAAAACAAGTATTTGTTCATACAAAGAAGTCACATTTAGTGCGTTTGTTTCATATCCTGGCTGAAATTATCTTCTGCGTGAACATATTAAAACCATTGCTGAGCCCATGTCAGGAACAGAAAAATAGTTTTAAAACTCAAGCAAGTAAAAGATGTGGACTTAGATTTCGATTTTAATCATAAAGTCGTGAAAAAAGAGGAAGGGGCGTGGCTGCCATTCGATAGGTGCGCACACTTTTCGAAGTTTATTAATCGACCAGCGCTGACACCTGCTAGCTTGCGGTGCAGCTTTAGGCCCTGCGCCAGCCAGATCACCTCTCATCAACTCCTATTATTGCTGATCGTGACTGCACAATTAGATTTCCGAGTTAATTACAGAAAATTTTATTGCAAATTATCTTCTCTTTTAGTAACGATTGTGCCTTGTGTCTCTACATTTCAACCATTATGAAGTAGAATGATCTACAAACTTTCTAATGTATGTACCTGGTTAAATTAAAATTATCTAGCAGTTTTAATTATAATGGCTCATGTTGATATATGTTGAGACCTTAAATAGTTTTGTGAGCTTAAAGAGTACCAGAACCAAAAATAAGAGGAATCGAGTAACAACAGCGATTAAATCTAGAAAAACAACATGGCGATGGCAATTAGAAATTTAGACAGCAATATGAATCGCTTCTTGCTGTGGAGGGAGTCCTCGCTGTATAAGGGTAGGAGTAGTGTCGCTTTTTAAAATATTAAAAGGGAATAATAATAATAAGCATTGTGCATTACAAACATTAAATATCAAAACACAAATAGTCCTTAAAGTATAGGTAGACATTTGAAGATAACATGCAAAAACTGGATATTTCACAGGTAGGCAATTTTTACTCCTGATTCAGCCACATTAAGTTGAAGGACAGATCAACGGTGATACAAGAGTCCCAATTAGTTTGGTTGGCTATCGATCTAGGTTACGATATGAAGAGTTGAATTAAATCGTGTTTCTGTGTACAGCCGAGCTTTGAGTTTGTGGTGCCTCTTTTGTTCCAACTCTGGCGTTAAATGTATTGAATGATATCAACATCCTTATACTTGTTTATATATTTAGTATTTAGTTATTCCTTAGAAAGTGTGGTTCCTTGCATTGATTTGACCCGAAGATCACTGATAAATAATTAATTTCTTAGTATAGATCTCATTCCCTAAGTATTGATTGCCTATGTCCATCAAAGTTCGTAAACTCATTTTGAAGAGAGAAAATTTAAATGGGCTTAATTTAAAAATTTAATGACTCTCTATTTTTCTCTTTTTCTGCAAAATTGCAATAAAATATTAAGTGCAGTGAAGGGATGATATTTACAAGTCAGTAATCATGGGCGAATATTCTCTACTCTTTAAAACCTACCGATGCAATTATTGAAATGCGCGTTGCTGTATCTTTGTAAATCTAATGAAAAAATTGTTCTTAATTTGTGTTGCATTTAGAATTATCGTCAATTTAAAATCATATAAGACATTTCAAATAAATCAGGGAAACCATTCAGGGTCAGATAAGGTCATAAATAAAGTCTTCGAAACGCTCGAATTAAGTAATAACTGAGTACCTTGAAAACTGGAGCCCAATGTACTCCCTTTTACATGTACAGCATGGCTGCTGACCAGGGATGTAATAATAAGGATTCATGTACACAGCGCGAATAATGAAAGTATTGACTTAAAGCTTGGCTGGTTTGTAGTTGAGATTTATTGTTTCAGTTCGAATTTTGTGACTTTCATTGAAGACTAACTATATCAACTCGGTCGTCTTTTTGTGACTCAGATGGACAATAAATCTTGAATGAATTGAAAAACCAGAAGCCGATGGGTTACCGAATGCTCTCCTGTTCATGATTTAACTAATAATGATGATTTCAGATTTAACTTCACCTCTGAAAATATCATTTCTGTTCAAGCTCTGTAATCGTGCACAAAATGTTAAGGGTAACTTCAGTTCATACACGTAGGGCCATCCGTGTTGTGAGACACAGTCTAGTGCATTTCCAGTCACTGTATTCCTTTAGCATTTATCCCTCCAAGTGACTGTTGCGTCTGATTATGTGACAGGAATGTGTCACGTGAGGGTGTGGGGAATACAGTGACAGGAATGTGTCACGTGAGGGTGTGGGGAATACAGTGACAGGAATGTGTCACGTGAGGGTGTGGGGAATACAGTGACAGGAATGTGTCACGTGAGTGTACTGCTGAGTATGTCTTGTCTATGATGAGTTCATTAAGTTACAGGATAACTGGAAATGCAAAGAAAGGCAAAGAATGTTCTCGGAGGATTTAAATGGATGAAGTTTTATATGAATTAAGAAAATATTTCAAATCATCAATTGCAACACAGCCTCAGTACGTACATGTACGACTGTTGAATTAAGTTTAATTATGAGTCAAGTTTAATTATGAGTTAAGTTTAATTATGAGTGTTTAATTAATTAATAGGCTAGGAAGAAAATTAGATTCACCGAAATTATGAATATAAGTTGGCTGTGAGTCTACAATTAATTCTGTTACCATTGATCTGTGATTAATTGCTACCAGTTCCTTTCGTGACGCAAGATACGCACAAACACTGAAGAATGTGAGCACATTCTTACATGGTTATAAGTACGCGTGCAAGTCATAACTATTTCGGCCCTAGGTCCTGTTACTAGTCCTAGTCCAGGTTACAGTTACGGATCCCAGTTCCATGCCCCAGTTAATTGTGTGTTCTAGTAGCAAGTCGAACTTTCAAACCCAGTGACCGGTCCACGATGCAGGTTTATTTACAGGCTCCAGTAATAGGTGAGGATAATCGAAGTTGCAGTCCCTTAGTTACAGATCCACGTCTTAGTTACTGGCCTTAGTTCTAAGTCCTTCACATTTACTGGACATTACCGTACGACATCCTGGACACGTGTCCAGTTTTTTCGCGCTGCCGTCCATGTCGCAGCCCTGATCACGCAGATTGACTTCCTCTTATTAAGGCACGGCGGAAGTACCATGTTATCATACCGTCAAATTACAAAGAGTGGTGCAAAAAAATACGTAGTAGTGTTGTAGTATCTCTTTCTTTATATGTAAATATTGAAATAGAAGCGTGCACTATTCAATTTGGGTAACGACGTAAGTAATATGTGTTCTCAATGGTTAGCAGATAAAACTGTCAAGGTTTCGTATTGAGGATTTTTTATTAAGACTTGACTTCACTCCTGAGGTGGCCTTAATTCATTCTATCTGAGAATGTACAGTTGCAAGAGTAATAATTAATAACTTGTCGTACTCAAAGCAAAAACTTTGAGGCAGAAAATACGTTTCTTGATTGGATGAATTTATTTGAGTAAACTGTGTGACAACTTTCTTCAAGCATCCAGATTGAATGAGCTGTGTTTGTGGTACATGAAGTGAACATTTATGCATGAGTGAAGACATGCTGGTATGATTGCTCTAACCCTTCACTCTTAAATTTGTATCTTGATCTCAAGGACACAAGATATATTTTTATCCACTTTATCTTTTTATTTATTAAAGAAATGTTTGCACTGGATTGCATTTACTCGTAGAGGTGATGTGCTGTCCCTGAACATGTGTGTGCGTTACAACAGCGCGGCAACTTCATAAAAAGCATTAAACCCTTCACCAATTTTCGATGATTTATCAATTTTGCTGTTACTTGGCTCATTATATACTAGAACGAAACTTTAAAATGAAATGATTCTTCTAATAATTGAACAGAATCCCTATGATGTCCAAACTGAAAACGCTGACGACGAACTAAAAAGCAGTTCGAAAATTTCAACGTCACTGCAATTTGGAGTTTTACGAAGTATACTGTAAATATTTTAAAATCAATGACGCAGTTTGAACGACGGTAAACTGATCACTGAAGTCAAAGTCGCATAATCTGGGCGCTGCGATCTGCCATATCTTGAGCGTGTGAAGTGCACAACCGCGTCCTCATACTCATGAGTAGCGTGACCAACTGCTGGCTGTACAGCGTGACCAACTGCTGGCTGTACAGCGTGATCAACTGCTGGCTGTACAGCGTGACCAACTGCTGGCTGTACAGCATGACCAACTGCTGGCTGTACAGCGTGACCAACTGCTGGCTGTACAGCGTGACCAACTGCTGGCTGTACAGCATGACCAACTGCTGGCTGTACAACGTGACCAACTGCTGGCTGTACAACGTACAGCATCGCTGACTGCAGTGGAATAATTGACACTGGAGTGCCTACGTGTTTCATTCATTCAGTGCTCTTCTGACAAGCCAATAACTTCCATTTTGTTTCAGGCTTCCTCTATGCCGCATGTCTAGACTAAGCCATATTGTGAAGGTCAAATTCAGCTCAAAACACAAGTATTTTTTCATGGAATTTTACTTTGAGTTGCTGTTGTTTTGCTACCAGAACGAAGGCCGTCAATCTTCTGATCAGGTATAAATTGCGTGTAATTGCATTAGGTGTGGTGTCAATTCTTCAATACATGACACACATGCGTTCAAAAGTGGTCAATTTCACGTTATTTCTAAATTGTAGACTATTGAGTTCTGCATTTTAAAAATTAGTATTATGGGCTGCAAGCTGATGTATGGATGGAGGTTAGTTTTAAATATCAGGTTTTTCAAATGATTACTAGTCAGAAAAACTTGTGGAAAAATTTAGCCTCCAATTGTTGTTTGTTCTATATTTGCAGTGAGATAAAAGAAATCGGTTTCTATAGCAGAAATAGTTCTTTTCAATACTACTGAAATTTAGCTGCCATTCATCGAAATTAAATTTTATGATTTAATCACTATAGTGAGTACAGTGTTTTCGGTTGAATAAATGTGTATAACTGCAGCTAATATCATTTATTTGTATAGCTGCGACTGCAATATTATTCATTCATAATTTTTTTAAGATCAATTTGGGGGCAACAAAATCAGCCCCAGCTACAAATATGAGATTTTTTTACACATTATTCACGACATAGTTTTTCGTTTGTAAAATACCACACATTATTATATAGACCGTTGCTAAACATATCTCTGATGCGTTACATCATTGCAAATCCTTTACTATATTGCGTACACAAGTGTGTGAGACTGTTGTATGTAGCAAAGAATGCTTGTCTTCAACATACCGTACATGTAGTAGTAACTGCACACTCAAGCGTATGTGAAGGAACAACTTATCCTGCACTGACGTCCCCTTAATGGACGTCCCCTTAATGGACGTCCCCCTAATGGACGTCCTCTCAATGGACGTCCCCTCAATGGACGTCCCCTTAATGGACGTCCCCTTAATGGACGTCCCCTCAATGGACGGTGCCAGTTTGTGTTGAGGGCGTCCACGAGACTCGACCAATGGTTATCCATAAATTATATTTACACACAAAAATCCATTCATTATAATGGAGACCTAATCTCTTATTGTTAAAATATACTTTATTTCACTTCCGTATCCTGATTCTTTTCTTTAAGGAAAAGAAAAGCTCCGTTAATCTGTCACCAAGTATGTAGTGTACTTTCGTCTCTTTTGGGTACGACAAGGTTCAAAATACAGGGTGTCTCAAAAACATGTACTCACCCTTTAACCGTTGCTAACATGCTGTCTTCTTTGTGTTGCAGGTGTGAGGTTCGAACCTTTGCGAACATGATTCTTTAATCACATTTGTCTTCTGTATTCGAAGTTATTCTATTTCACTGTATGTTCATAAATAAAGGATCTCTCGTCATTCGAAGTGTGAGTACATTTTTTTGAGACACCCTGTATTCAGTGTAGAATGTGTATTCCATAAATTTTTCACGCACGATAATTGGAACTCTCATTCTATTATATGAGTTAGAATGAACATCGAAGTGGACTGTGATGTAGTTAATATCTCACATTTTATTTTAAATCGTAGCTCCTCAATTATGTCTTTTTTGTGTTCATGTAAATTTAAATTTCTAATGTCGCTCTCTTATTTTGATTTCTCATTTTTCTTACAAGTTGGATGTATTCCTTATGCATATTTTATGCAAAATGAAACTTTTTTTAACACTGAGAGTTAATAAAATTATTTTTTCAAATTGCAACCGAAATTGCATCATATATTCAACTCAACAATAAAAAATCTACTACCCGAAGAAAGCATATTTATTGTTTGTAAAAATTCCGCCCAGAAATAGAATAAAATGGCGAGATTAATATTTGTGGGTAGACAACGGGCTGTAATTTGTTCCTGGGTAGACAACGGGCTGTAATTTGTTCCTGGGTAGACAACGGGCTGTAATTTGTTCCTGGGTAGACAACGGGCTGTAANTACACTCCACCTCCCCCCGTACTCCTACACTCCACCTCCCCCCGTACTCCTACTTCCTGTTGTGGCTATTGGTGGGAGAGAACGCCCTGTGGTGGTGGCTGTTACTGTACACCTGTGCTGTGCACCTGTACATCTGTGCTGTGCACCTATACACGTGTGCTGTGCACCTATACACGTGTGCTGTGCACCTGTACACGTGTGGATAAGAACAGAATCTATAACTGCGGTGCATGTATGAGCACAGCTGTACAGACTATCAACAGGCATGTGAACACAGCTGTACAGACTATCAACAGGCATGTGAACACAGCTGTACAGACCATCAACAGGCATGTGAACACAGCTGTACAGACCATCAACAGGCATGGGAACACAGCTGTACAGACCATCAACAGGCATGGGAACACAGCTGTACAGACTATCAACAGGCATGGGAACACAGCTGTACAGACTATCAACAGGCATGGGAACACAGCTGTACAGACCATCAACAGGCATGGGAACAGTCGTCAAAGAGAAATTCAAGCATAAATGTTCATCAAATAATAATTAAATACAAAAAGTAACGTGCTTCAACACAAGCGCCGTCAGAGGCTGTTTTCCCATCAATTGTCTAGCTGCTCTAGCTCTCTGCAGCAGCCGTAACTCAATATTAATTCGCTGTTATTGAGCTTCAGGAAGACATAGCAAACATGCATACATTTTGTACGTACGTGCACGAGGTAATGCGAGCCAAATTTACGTAGAATTCACTCATGAGAAGTTGTTCAGTACTCCAACAATATTGGGGTGGCAACTAAGTTGCCACCTATTTTTAATCCAAATTCTTAAACGATTTAATAAAAGATAGCGACTAATTAATTAATAATGTATTTGTCCTCGTTGTTTACAATTTTTTCCCAACTTTGAACAAGATTTTCAGTACCTCATTTAGAGAAATCCCCTGATTTTGACTCAAAAAATTGATGTAACGAAGCTCTCAATTATTGACCAGTATTGAATGAAACTCCGCGCATGGCATTTGAAAAAGATCAAAAGAGGTAGAAATCCGCTGGTGTTAAGTCGAGAGCGTACACCGGGTGTAGCAGCACTTCCAGACCATGCTTTTGAATAATTTCCTTGGTTATATTAGCAACATAAGGATAAGCTTAACTCAACTGCACGGACAGAACAAGGTGCGTCCTTGAGGTCAAAATTTTAATTTTTGAATTTGGTATACCAACCACGAGCTGTTCTTTCAGTTGTGGCTACGAGAGTCCTCAGTCTCTACGAGAGTCCTCAGTAACTACGAGAGTCCTCAGTCTCTACGAGAGTCCTCAGTAACTACGAGAGTCCTCAGTAACTACGAGAGTTCTCAAATACTACAAGAGTTCTCAATAAACACAAGGACTGTAACATGTCTCGGTAATTCTCAGTATCTGAACACAAATCTAGACATCATGATTTGTAGATCCCTAAACAAATGTGACTTTGAAATACATCAAATATCTCTCAACAAATATGAAAACCCAGGATGGAAACCAAAAATTCTAATTTATTCAAAGATACCTGAAACATCTGACTCAACACCTGAAACAAAAGTGTAATGGGACCAACATATAATAAAGACTACAAGCACTCCAGAGTGGACAATAGAGGCATTGTAAGATGGCAGCTGGTACAGAGCTTCAAGACATATGATAACACTTACAATAAATAATAGAGAGATCAATTATTATAAGACGAGTGTCAACGCTACAGTCCATACAAAAGGTATTACAAAACTCAATAAATATTTATAAATAGGAGATTTTTTTCAATTGCTCACTGATTGAACATAAATTTAAACAAGTTAAACTCATTATAATATATCTATGATGATAGGCCGTTTTTTCGCAATACTTTTTTACGAGATCATTCAATGTAATAAAAAAATAGTACATGAATGAATTCAAGACCAATGAAATAGCAAATATACATTTCATCTCGTGAAAGACAAAAATTTCTTTAATTTTAAGTACAAACACCCATACATGAGTGTTTACTTTAATACTAACTCATACTAATGCTCTACTAACGCTAATATTAACGCTCATACTAACGCTCTACTAACACTAATGCCAACGCTAAATTAACGCTCATACTAACGCTCTTCTAACGCTCATTTTTTAAAGATGCGCAATATGTATCATGTGTCGCTGCTCCACACAACATTCAGAATGTCTCTGAAAAATTGTAAAACCTAATCAAGTTTTAGCAGAACGTAAGAGTATTTCTGTGCGGTGTGAGCCCAGTCCGGTACAGCTGAAGTTAACAGACACTCTCGTGACGCGTTTAAAGGAAGGTACAGTAGTTTCCCAGTTATCAAACACAACAGTTACTAATGCAAAGTTTCGGCTTCAGATAATGCAAGAAGTAGTGTGGCATTGTCTGACTCGATGGAATCCATGGTGGGGAGATGAGATCCGAAAGACAACAGTTCAGAATCCATACACGGGAGATGGGACTGGAGAGACAGTTTAGAATTCACAGACGAGTGATATATGCACATCAAGAAGAAATACAAGCGAAAGAGAAAATAAGCTAGAAACAGGACATCAAATCCTGACACAGAACATCAAATCCTGACACAGAACATCAAATCCTGACACAGAACATCAAATCCTGACACAGAACATCGAATCCCGAAACAGAACATCGAATCCTGACACAGAACATCGAATCCTGACACAGAACATCAAATCCTGACACAGAACATCGAATCCCGAAACAGAACATCGAATCCTGACACAGAACATCGAATCCTGACACAGAACATCAAATCCTGACACAGAACATCAAATCCTGACACAGAACATCAAATCCTGACACAGGACATCAAATCCTGACACAGAACATCGAATCCCGAGACAGACCATTGAAATTGAGAAAAGGTAGATCTGAATCAAAACTAGGAGGCGTCAAATAGATGAATCGCCTGTCATCGAGAGACATCAAGAATGTGGATAGCGATAATTCATTATAGTATTCATCAGTAAGTGTTGAGGTATCCTCACAGATTTCTTTTCATTTTCCGTTCCGTAACCTTGCTACGTTTGACATGTTTCACTTATATCGTTCACAACAGCAAATCTTTTTCAACAACTAAGTGTGTAAATAACGAGAGTGATCCTTGTATCAGTGAATCAAATTAAGTCACGGAGCTCTGAGAAAAGTAAAGCATGCAGATACTGAATGGAAGACAGTCTTGGTTGACACCTACTAGATTATCTGGACAGGTGTGTAACCTAACCTAAACAAGCATGAAAAATTTGTGGTGTTCGTACAATAAAAATGAGACTTAATTCCACAGTTCAATAAATTTTGAATACATTCCACGGTGTAAACACATCCATAGATGTTCGACTAGTCGCTTCCATTGAAAAACAACGCATTTTTCATATATAGTAAAAGAAACAGCAACACTCATCGCAATAAAGAAACATTTCAGTCCACACGTCACCTTTGTTTTCATTCCGTGAATATAAATGAAGTGTCATTAACAGTGCGATAATTTGTTTCCTGTAATACGACACACAGTTCCAGAGAAGGTGGATAGTAACGCAACGACTACATCCAACACAACGATCAACACGATACTGAACTCCAGTGCAGGCCCTGACTTTACAATACAGTGTGGCTGTCAGTGTGAGAACAGCAGGCCACCTCCACCCACCTACAGGCCTCTGCAACACAGCTTCCTCGGTCTCAGCGGCAGCAAATGAATAGATTTTTCCTGAGATTCTGATTACTTACCAAGCTTCACTTGTCAATTGAAATGCTGAGATAATAATAAAACAACCAATTTAATGTTACATGTAAGAAGTACTCCCTAAATGTAAGAAGCATGACACGTGCACGGAACAACAGTGTGGTACAGAAAATACTTTAAAAAACAGTATACCTGATAGTTGAAATTCCAAATTCAGGCAGAAAGACGACGTAAATACACGACACTGATGCTTAAGCCATTCTATGAAAATTTAGAATACTTTTAATTGTCAGTTCATGCTTCTTTTCCGACAAGTTCAGTTACACCGTCGATGTATCTCATTCAATAACACTAAACGTACATTCCTAAGACATACTTTCCTTACAACTCTGCTCATCTCTCATTCATATTTTCTTTTTGCACTCAGAGGAGTAACTTATTGCACACGAACATATTGAACACACTCCTAACAAAATACAATAAAGTTACGCATGAAAACATGAATACATCTTTTACAACCTCATAACACAAAGTTGGTGCGTGTATGCAACAGCAACTTCAGACAGCAGCTGGTACCTCAGTTTGTTCGCCTGTGGAGGGCCAAACATTGTACAAAAATGAACTAACTGGAGGTACTCACTCGGCCAAATCAAACACAATTCAAATATATGATCTGATCATAAAACACATTCATAAATTGACTATTTTTAGACTTACAATATAAATACATATACCGTATAAGCTTTTGAGGATTCAACTTATTTTTCTGTACGAATTTGAAGTTTTGGTAATGAAATCGAGAAAATGATCTCAATATTACTTTTTCTTTCACAATTTCTTTGTCCCATACCTTAAAAACTCTTGAAATGCCATAATATTGGACTACTGAATGAACACATTTAGCTACTCCGACCCTTGTGAGAGGCAAAACTAAAATTTGAATAGCTTCATTCCAAAAATTCTATCATTGTTGAAAATTCCCTCTTTGACCTAATAATTGTAAGGTCCAAGAAAAATAATGTATTAAATACCACGCAACCAGCTATGACGTCCCAAGAAAACGTAAAATTCAGGAGTTTTCAAAGTGAGGTCACAGTTCTTTGGACTTCCACCATGTTTAACGAGAGCCATGTTTTAATCTACAACTTTTAAAAATATGGTTTTAATATTTTCACTATTGCCATAATCATCATCATCTTATGAGAATGAGGGGGTTTTCATATATATATATATATATATATATATATATATATATATATATATATATATATATATATATATATATATACGAATAATAACATAATATATATCTATAGAAAAGCGTAAATGTTTCTATTAGCATGATCTATATCTACTAATTTAAATAGTTTTTACTGAGGAAAATAAAAGTTTCTAAATGATGTAAACGTAAATCAGTTATTTTAGGGTTCATCACAGGTCACCTTTAACAAGAGTAATAACATCTCTTCTAAGAATTTACTAGGTAAAATTAAACCACCAAGCGTATTACGAAGAGAGAGCAAGTTGATATCTATTGGACATCACGCTGTCGATACACGATGGTCAATCTGCCCTGTTATACTATAAAGTTTATCAGGATAAATTACAAATGGTAGCCTAACCGATTATTGAAAAAGAAACGGTCGTACGGAAATGGGTGATTACGAGCAAGTGTTGCTGTTTGGTTATGGGGTGGTAGAGGCTTTAAAAGGCCGTGCAGCGCAGCGCTCGAAGCAAAAGGCTCCTGCATGAGACTGGTTTTCGTTGAATTCCCTCGGCTCCACGATTTCATACCCACCATAGACATTCCACTGAGCTGTGTACTCACTTCACGCAACAAACAAAGAATTTTCGAAGGGAGTGAGAACACTTAAATGAGTACGCATCCCGTAGGGTTGATACACCTCAAATTGGTTTATTCTGTACCACCTTATCCCATCACATGAAAGGGGGTAAATTTCCTTGAAATTTTTAATACGAGTACAATCTGCAGGCTTTTTCTTGCAGGCTGGTAGCTGTACGTCACCTTATGATATTCACAAGGATGGAGTGGACTAGACTCTAAAACTACACAGAAATTTATCTTAGAAAATATGATATTTTAATTCAACACGCAAGAAATTTCACGCACGTATTTGTTGATCAGAAATGTTGAGCATTGTTTGGAACAACATGAGATTGTCGACACAAAATGAACTGCTTGTAAAGTGCATTCTTAAGGAAATGGGAAAATTCTCAATTGTGCTAAATCTTGACAAGTTTATAAATGTAATTATTTTACTTTAATGTTTAGTATTACTGTGATACATGAACCATCAAGTCAAGATATAATATGACCACTTTATAGATTTAACCTTACATGCATTAGGAAACAGAGACTAAAGTAACATTTGATTTGTTTCATTTGAAATCGTATGAACTAAAATCGACACCAGTGAACAGATACACGCGAGAATTTAGCAACGTACATGACACGAGCCTTTATATTTTGAGATGCCATTAGGTCGCTAAATCACCGAAGTATGTGCATATCATTCAAATTTCACGAAATTCCAAGTTCGAAAATTTTCACACCTATAACAACATTTTTAATGCGTTTTTTGGCATGATACGTTTCGCTACCACTGACCAACTAAACTTGTCCACCATTTGGCAATTTTCTAGTTGGCAAATAAAGAGGGGAAAATATTTCAAAGTTCAATGTTAAAAGCGCGCATGAAATTCTTTGAACTGAAATGACATTAATATGAGATAGCAAACTGCTCTTTTTTCCTCAAGTATTTCATGTAGAAGAACAAATGTTATCAGAAAAATTCCCCTTCTTTTAATGAAAAGTATTAGTAGCATATGTTAATATATCAGGAAAATCCATCGACTCATTGTATGGCTACCTTAAAAGGAAAGCAGGGGTGTAAATTGGGGTAAACTTATGTGAGGTATCATTTACCATCACTTTCATTTCTTTTACGCTCTGTGGATGATGTTTTCATCGAATGACAATAAACACTCCTGCAGTTTCAAAAGACAATTTATTTTGCTCGGAGTGATCATATTCTTAAACGTTACTACTAGTTCTATAAAATTTGGGTTTCTGAGACTCTATTTGAAACGCCCGTTGGCAATAGAGGTACATGTTCTCACGTTACTATTCAGAAATATTAACGGTCACCAAAACAAGAAGCCATCAAATTTTATACATAATTTTTATATGATGACTTAAGAAGAATACGATAAAAAATCAAGAGCCAAAAAAAGAGTCAGGTTTGTCGTTGCTTGGGGACGAGTGTTGATTGCAGTGCCTGGAATAGTACGGTGAATACAATAGACTTCTGAACAACGAAATGTGCCTGAATGTTGTGGATTTAACTCCAACTGTAGATTAAATTCTCATACCATGAGAGAAAATGAACAGGAATACATAAATACTTGAGTCCAAACATTTGTATGCAAAATATGAAACAAATACGTATCGTTTTACCACTACACAGATGAGCAGGAATAGATGTTACATAGTTTTGCAGTACTGTACGTGAGAGTAGGAATCACATATAAGAGTACATTCTAAGGCGGAGTGTGAGGAGCACTTCAAGGCTCTGAGTGGCTGTGAACTTGACCGTTATTGCTTATCATTAGAAAGCTGATGTGCAGCAGTAATCATACAACCTCTGAATGACGCTGCCGGCACTACACGTCTGGCACGAGTAAACCAGTTGCTGCCGTGCGACAGTCTACTCACCAAGGTAAGCGGTATGCCAAGATGACGTACGATATTTGTACAAATAATCTTTAAATTATTTATGAGTATCTAAATATTCTTCGCTTGAAACAGTATAGGAGGGGGGGAAGAATGCAAGGAATCTTTATTATTGACAACTCACCGTTCATTATCAGTTTAATCCTGATCAGCTCTAGTTCAACAGAAATATGTATAGAGAAATTATAGAATTCCTTCAAAATAATTCGATTTATTTCTTCTTACAATTTTGAGTCATGATCTTGTGATTGTGTCATCAAGGACCTCGCATGTCTATTGTATTTTAGACTTAAAAATAAATAAATGATTGGAATTATGATCAAATCAATGCAGTGAACTGCGTAACTGAGGAAGAAAATTTCAACCACAAGCGAATTCAAATTAGTATTTGATTGAAATCTCCCCGTATATTTTTCACTATTCCAGTCAGATATTGTACTCAAACATATATCACTGCTAAAATTTTTTTGGATGTATATCTAAGGATCCAACATGCGTTCTAAGACAATTAAATCATGCTGATCTAAATTATACAAGGCATGTGTCTCCATCATCCCCGCTCGTAAGACAGGAGACATCAATCATAACATTTATTTTACATTGTATGAAGGCAGACAGCTCACAGAAACATGTTGCCCTCAACATTTACTGCTACACAAAGTACTAATCAACATGACCCTGGCTAAGAACAAGTGTAGATACGTCATGTGACATGTTTGATTTTATTAACGTCTAGTTGCAGGTAATTTACATTTAAACATGAATGGATTACGATGAACGGTGTTTTATAAATTTTGTTGATATCAGCAAAACTTGACCAAATAGAACCAAACAGTTTCAAGATTTGAAATCATCATGAAAAAATGCATTAGAAAAAATAAACTCCACGTTACGTATCTACAGTTTGTTTATCAATTTAATTATTTACTCTGAGAACTTAAGATCACCATGTCAGCATCTACATATAAAATCGACTATGTATCTCCATCTCTGTATCTGTATGTGTCCGTCCCATTACTTCCTATCTATTACTGAAGAAATATTATTGAACTGAAATCAGAACGGGTATGCATGTATTACAAGCATTGTATTGTGGATACCAAAGGCACCAGATCATTATAAAACACGCCATTTGTTCCCTTATTAACTTTCTTCTCTTACACGACCATGTTATCGTTAGGTAAGATACAAAGTGAAAGTTTTGTAAATATTCAAGTAAAATATTCTCATTGTGATGGTATCACAGGTAAAACTGAAACATGTATTTATTTCATAGATCCTTAATTTTTTTTTACTTTTGAATCAAGAAATTTTAACGGATACTATCTGCGCCACATTATCGTTAGATAAGATGCACAATGTAAGTCCTGTATATATTAATGAGAAGTATAGATTTAAAACACAATAATTCGTCGTAAATCTTCAATACATTTATCTTTTGAATAATTTCAAATCAGTCGAATCTAAATCGTGGAATTTCCATGGGAACTGGCTAGCAAGTAAAGAAATCGCAATATCTCTTTTAAAA
>VCRD01000942.1:0-53107 GCA_006783055.1 Trinorchestia longiramus
TTTCGGCTCAAGTTGAAAAACCAGTGGATTCTCGGTTTGACAATTGTTGGAAGGCGTGTGCGAAACAGAAGGTTCCTAGGGCAGGCCGACGTAGGTTTACCAGGTCATGATGGATGTCCAGTCGTGGTCGAACGGAGACGTAGTTCTAAGATGAATTCTCCCGAAATAGCAAAATACTGCAAGCCGTACTACCGTTCGTTCGCTTGTCGTTTCCTTTTTTCCAAGCAGCTGTTTTAGAAGAATCCTGATCTCAAAGTTCTTTTTTTTTCTGCGTCATGTTTGATGAAAACTGGAAGAGGTTTTATGAGATGCAGTGGTAGTGAGGCGTTAGAGTCAGCCTGTGCTTTCAAAATTTTTATCGTATTCTAAATGCCAACAACCATTGGGCCCTTTATAACCGTGAAGAACCCATTTCCAGTGATTTTCCTAACACTCCCAGCTTGGGCCTTGTTCCCTGCCTCTAGTATCTTCACCTTCGTGATGATTTCCCACACCTGCTCTAAGAGCCCCGCGTCCGCCATCCTGCCCTCCATGGGAAATCATTGCACTGAAAACCTGACAAGAAAAGTAACGAGAGAAAGATAACAAGCTGTTCTCAGGTGGACTATGTTTAATTTTTAAAATTGAAACAAAATTGGAAGTCGATGGAACATAACATAACAATTTTTCGATGTAAAAAACTCCCTATCTACAAGACTTTGCTAAGAATCAGGCTACTTTGATATTTTAGAAAATTGGCGACCAATAAAAGAGTTCCACGACTTACGTATATCATCAAACAGGCTAGCAATATAAGACACAGGTTACCATTATATAGAAGCAGGTTTTCTATATAATGGGAGACCCAGCAAAATTGAGGATGAAACATTTAATAATTTATTGCATAATAAATTCAAATTGAAATAAATATAAGACACAGGTTACCATTATATAGATTATAGAAGCAGGTTTCCTATATAATGGGATACCCAGCAAAATTGTGGATAAAACATTTAATAATTTATTGCATAATAAATTCAAATTTAAATATAATTAGCAGCAGGTCAGAAGGGTTGCCATTTTAGGTGGGTTCGATGAATCCTTGCTAGATGATCTTCCCGAGCCCCTGTTGCCATACAGCTAAAGTTCAGCTGAGAGAGCATGATGAGGGACCATGTGAGCATACAGCTAGCCAGTGATTCTTTCACCCTTGCCCAGCTGTCTCCCCCTTGCGTGCCACTTCAGCTTCAGGTCTGACACAAAGATTGGAACATCTGCTGGAATGAGACCCTTCCAGCTCATCCTGCTCCAGATAATGAAGGAATTGTCAAACTTCTGCCGCTCAAACTCAAGCATCTCCCCTATATCCCTCTCAGACCTAACCAGACATGTTTTTGTGTTGAGAGCCCCACACAGTTTAACACGTTGACACCGAAGTGGCACTTATGTGTACCACGTAGGTTAGGTTCTGTAATTTTTTCAGATCCTTCTAGTGACTATGCGTACAAAGTGAAGTTTTACACCAATCACGCAATCGGAGGCAACGTGTTAACACGTTGACTCCGAAGTGGTACGTATGTGTACCACGTAGGTTAGGTTCTGTAATTTTTTTCAGATCCTAGTGACTATGCGTACAAAGTGAAGTTTTACACCAATCAGGCAATCGGAGGCAACGTGTTAACTATGGCACTGAAATCAGTGTTGACGAGTCTCTTCCTTGCTATCCTCACGGTCACAACCTTACCACACACTGCTGCAGTGCCTACTTAGAATGTCGATCCTCCTGACATTGTAGTGATTTCATTCAAATTATAAAGGATTATTTAGTAAATGATTAAGTATTTCATACTGAATTTTGCAGGGTCACCCTTTATATTTGAATCTTGTTTCATGAGAAGCATACTAAAAGTGACTTTTGTCTTGTATTTGTAACCGTTGTCATCAAATATATATGTCGCCTGAGTCTATTATTAGTAGCTTGCTTACTTAAATATATAAATAGCCTAATTCTTAGAAAAATCTAAAGATTATAGAGAGCTTTTTCCTTTGAAAAATCGTATGGATAAGTTTGCTCCAATTCCAAGTTTCTCCTGACTTTATTAATTAAACTTAGTTCATCTGAAAAAGCTTGTTGTTATCCTACTCTCGTCATTCTTATGTGGGTTATCTTGCTGACTGCGTGTAAAACAGGTCCAGGTCAATTAAGAATAATCTGAAATTATTAAAGTCTCGTCACTTTTTTAGAAAATATTTTCGATTTGATCGAATACGCTTCATTAAGCGTTGCTTAATTTGTGATTAATCATTAGTTTAACAAAATTTCTCTTCTAAGTAGAATAAAATTTTAAACAACATTTACAGTCAATAAAAACACATTTTTCTTGCCCCGAGTAATTTTCGAGGTTTTGAGTTTAACAAAAATTTCCTTTATCCTTTTAAAATAAACATTGTGTTGTTCTTACCCGGTTACTTTTTTATATTTCCTTCGAATTGTATAATAAATAGTATTACCATAATTCTATCGTGGCGGTTATGATTGGAAGCTCAATTATGCAATGCAATCTTGCGTGCAAGTCTAAGGAGGCATTTTTATCAATTCACTCTTTCCTTGACACTATAAACTTCACTAGGAAAGTTCAACTTGCAATATACCGAAGATCAAACGTTAACATTTGTATTTTTAACTTTGAGTTTCATTTTGTTTAGGCGAGGAAAAGGAGATAATTATATTTTGAAATGTTGGCGCATAAAACTGTTCCCTGTTACGTTGGTTTTTATTTTTATTTTACGACTGATAGTCCCCGGAAATCGTTTAATTAGCGCTAGTTTAAGACCTCTAGGATGATTTCGATTATGTTGGTAAAGTTATTATCGATGAATTGTGTCTCTAACACGATATGATTATCTTTTGGTACGGAGGTCGTTTGTTGCGCATAGTTATAGTTATTTCTCCAATGTAATCATGTCGTACAAACTACGATCTTAGATTTATTTGAAGTAACAACAAGTATATTGTCAGTCATGGTCTACGAAGGATTTGCAGCATATCAATAATCATGTACTAAAGGTTATTCCGACTTAATCTTGTCTCTCAAACCACAGGGGTCACTTACGATGTATCTAAATAAACATTTTGCCGCCTTAAATCACCAACTTGCTGAAGCGGGTTCCGAACTTCCATAGGTTCATAACTCACATGCCTTTGTAATTATGGTCATTTCACGATCATTTATTGATGATTTAAATTAAAGTAAAATCCTCAATCCAGTCACGTACGTTTTATGCTTCTTCGCCCACCACCGTCGTGCGCTGCCGAGCCCTAAAAATACAATTAAAATGAGGCTTCTGCAAAATAGTGGTTTATTTTGAGCCTGCGGCAGCCGTCTCGGTTGAACCTAGTGTTGCTGTATAGTCAGCTGGTCAATTGCACGTCAGATTTATTCTCTATTATTGCTGGTAAAGCTGAATATATTAGGTTAGCAAAACGCCATCATGCAAATTGATTTTTTACATTCTTTTGCCATCGATATGGTAAAATTAGTGAGAATAACCATATGATTACAAAGCCATATTTTTGATACTTGGTATTTATCTTGATCATCTATTTCATGGTAGATTTTTTTTCTGGTTTTTCATTTTTGTTCGACGAGTGGACTGGGATACAAATATCACCTGAAAATTTTTTAACCTCATTCTACATGTACCAATAATGAAGTTAACGCGTTGTGAACGAGATTATGACCTTGCTCTTCCTTGTTGTTTAGGACTTTGTAGTTTTAGGACCAGAACTTGTTTACGTCTGGTAATTACCTAACCTTGGAAACTACAACATTTTTAAAGCTTTTCACAGGACAACTGGCAGCGCAGTTATGGATTTCAGAGTTTTAGGTTAAAGACAGAAATTACCTATTTCTGTTCATGAAATAAATATCGCAGTGGTTAATCTTCTCTTTTAATAGAAAAATGCTTGATTTTTCGCTTTTAATGTGTAAGAAATTTGACCTTAAATTGTTTAAAACTTCTCCGAAAAACTTGTGGCTGTAATATTGCATTAGGAATCTAAAATAATGACTCGACAAATTTTTGTAGTTTTTTAGTTTTAGTTTTGTTTCATTCCGTATTTTTTATAGTTCCCGTTAGAATTTGATAAGATTTGCGCAAGTATTTTTCATTCGTTAATACATGTTAGATTATACGAAACATCTAAGCAAAAGAATTCCGAGCATTCGCACGTAATGAAAGAACTTTCGTGAATACAGGTTACGAAACTACTACAACTTGGTTCTTTTGTTTGTTTGATCCTGAAATTGGTTTATCGTTTAACAAACATAAGTTGGTGAATAAATCCAGATGAAGCTGTAATTTTAAAACTGACCTTCCCTGAAGAGAACTATGTATGAGGGTCAAATTAGCGTACCTGTATACAGGGTGTGGCAACATGCTGAGACGCATTTGTGCTCGTAAGTTTAATAGCAGCGAAATAGAATACAGAAAGAAAAATGTGTTTGCGGGGTTAAACAAATAAAATTCAACAAAATAGCATTATCTGTAAATTTTGAAAATAAAAACACATTCTTCGTTCTTTACTTTCTTTCACTTTTATTCAATGTATCAATGTGTGAATTATTCTACCACACCCTGTGGTAAAATAATTCACAATGCATCAGCTATACCAGCTGACGTGATAAATAAACCAATTGATAAAAATGAAACATGCCCTCACCAAAACAAATTTTCATGATTCTCCATTTCTTTTGCTCAAGATTTTGTAATGTACTGTGGATTTAGTCTCATAGTTCTTGTTTCTCTTTACTTGCGCCTTTTCATTCGAGGAGCTTGCGGGTGTAATGCACAAGTGACCTTTCCGTTCAAATGCATGCGACTTGACGATGTTGCTCCTGCAAAGTCTCTTGTATTTGTCTCTTTGGAATGCCCCCGCAGCTTTAGTTCAAACACGTACCTACGTACTGAAGTAAGAAAATTCTTCACCCTTATTCCTTACAGTGTTATACACAGCGTATGTGTCATTCGTTTCACTAGAATTGGAGTTTTGTTGTTTCTGTTGAGATTTTTCTACTTGGAATTGTCGCTTGAATTTGCTACCTAACGATGGAAATGATCTAAGTTGAACAAAAAAATAAGATTCGGAAATTGCAGCTTCGAGGACTCAAAATTTTTGAAGCATTTTTTGGAAATTGCAAATTGCGGCTTGAGTGCCGCAGACTTGAGTGCCGCAGACTTGAGTGCCGCAGACTTGAGTGCCGCAGACTTGAGTGCCGCAGACTTGAGTGCCGCAGACTTGAGTGCCGCAGACTTGAACATGAAGCAACAGCTGGTCGCTCGTAGGGCTGTGCAGACGGCGCAATTATGCCGGTTTGGGCCGTGCAATTGCTTCTGCTGGATGAATATGAATTAGCTTGTGATGAAAGTTTCTGTTTTTCAAATGACGCTTTGCGGCTGGTAGCAATTTTGTCCCCATGAAAATCGGAAAGAGAACAACTGAGTGGCCATAACGAGCTATGGCTATTTTTCTTTTCTTGAGTTTTTTGTCTTTTTTTTTGAAAGAAAGTTTATCTTTTTCGAGGTCTCGTAAGATATTAAAAGAAAACTACATGCGTGTGAGATGAAGCAATTTGAATGGTTGTTATGGAGGTATACTTATTATGCAGATATTCTTATTACGAAGGTCAACATATCGTTCTGGCGTAGTTATTATGCGGGTATACTTATTATAGACGTATGGGTATTATGGAGGTATACCTATTATGGAGATATACCTATTATGGAGATATACCTATTATGGAAGTATACTTATGGTGCAGGTATACTTATTATGCATGTGTGCTTATTATGCAGACATACTTATTATGCAGGTTTACCTGTCATGCAGGTTAGTGGATGAAACCTTAAAAAATGTTCATATATTATTCCACTATATAATCATACATTTTGTTGCTTGTTTGCTTGCTTGTTTGGTCCATCTCTCTGTCACGCTCTTAAGAATTTAGATAGGAGAAAATTCGGTAGGGTATACATATACTGTGACTATTATATTGTGAATACTAAAGGCACATCAATGCCTCCCCATAGGCATTTAATGTGAAAACTAACTCGCATAGCCTGCTTCCACTGGTAAATCACACGAAAAAATCTATAAAAACACGTGAATTTTTACGTGTGGGTCTACTAGTACTGAAATATTAGTAAACGTATTAAAATTTTGTTCAGTTCAGGTTTTATTATCTTTCAACAAAATTTGTCCCTTGGTACGCACAAATCAATGAATACGTTTTATATCTCGAAGATATTCATTTTCTTTTTTTTATAGTTACTTACAACTGTTTGCTCGTGTTTAAGAAAAAATTTTTGGTGTGTTTTTTATTTCATTGCAATAAATTGGTTAGTGGAAGTTATTTTAAACAAGTAGACCCACACGTAAAAATTCACTTATTTTTACTGATTTTTTCGTTCAATTTGCTAGTGGACACGGGTTTTGCGAAGGAGTTTCCGCATTGAAGGATGTGCCTTTGGTATCCACTATACAATGCTTACAATACAAGTATACCCTGCCGAATTTTCTCCTATCTAAATCTTTAAGAGTGTAACAGAAAGACGGACGAAGTAGGTAAGCAAGCAAGCAAGCAAGCAGGCAATCAAGCAAGCAAGCAAGCAAACAAGCGAGCACGCAAGCAATAAACTATTATCATATAGTGGAATGAGAAATAATGTGGGGTTGTGATTGCGACACGCGCGCAACAAGGCTGAGTGAGACAACTGAGGCGCTGTCAGTCGGCCTCCGGAACGCGTTACTTTTCATCCTGCGATAACGGCGCTCACGCATTCAGTGTGACGTTCAATTATAAGTTTATTCATTATATTTTGTTGTATAATTCAGTGTCATAGTGATGTTGAAATAGGCAGCGCGTGTGGAGTCTTCCGACACTTAGATTTATAAGAGTATTTAGATGCACTTGTGATGTACTTTGTTAAAGCCATTCATAATTATATAATCAGTCATTTATCCCGTATAATCATATAGTTTGCAACACTAATTCATTAACCCCAAGCAGCTCATGTGTTTAAATTGTCAAGTTTTATCAAATTTTTGAAAATAATTACTGAACATACTAATTTTTTGTCGAACTAAATTAACAAAGGGCGAGATAGAATAGTTCGACCAGTTGACTGAAATTTTGTTAGAAGATCAATAATTTTTGTTTGGCTGTCAACAATGCTTACTAATTTTATTTCCATATGCACTGGAATTTCGTAAACATTTCATTTACAAGTCCGTTGTTTATTCCGCTTTCTTCTTCACAAGTCAGTCCTTACAACTCTCCTCAGCGTTTTAATCACTTTGTGTTCTAAATAATTTGCCTTTTGGTATGTCTCCTCTCATGTGTATTTGCACTATAATTTTTTTTGGTGTTTAAGCGTCACTATGGAATGCAGTAGTTACCATTATTTTTCACGGTATGTGGACTCGGGAGTTCTTCAAAGGCTCACTCAGATTCCAGTATGTCTGATGCGCCGAAAGATAAGTCTTAAGTCTTTGAACCTATTTTCTCGCTTCGATGAAAATGTGTCGTTAAATCGGAACATTTATCATTCTAATACGTCTTAATTTTACTGTCTCAAAAAAATTGCAGTGGTTTTCATTGAACGTAGATTATAAAATTTCCTAATAACGATTTATTAAGGAATTATTTTGTCAAGATTAGAACGTTCGCTTTTAGCCGGTTAATAAATGGTTTTCCCTATTCGCTATAGAAGGTTGGTATTTTGTATTAGGGTGAAAGGCATGACTAGTTTTCACTTAGTGACTTGCAACGTTTGGAGAATGTTTTGCTAGAAGATTTTGCATTGAGAAAGTATGCTTATAGTATAAAATAATTTCGTAACTGTGTTTCCAAGCGATGCGGTTCACTACTTATGACCAATTGACCGGTAACGCTCGACGAACGGATTAATTGTCCCGCTTTTTCTAGTGCGGTGACTCTTCGAAAGGCGATTTAATATACGTGGTGTTTTTTTTAGTTCAGTCGCTGCAGTTTTTATTTTGTGTGAGTGATCAACGTCAGATCTGGTCGTGCTTGAATGCTTCTCTTCTCAATGATGGATGTCATGCGTAAAATATGCTGATGGTGATGCCAGCATGGACGGATCGACCTGTTCCTTGTGTATATTATGGATAGGCTATTTTTGTCCAACTTTACAACGCTTAATTTGGGCTCCGTTGCTCCTATGACGGGAATGTTGCTGCCAATGCAGGCCTTGGTTTTGGGGTCAATATATCAATAAGCTATGCTTCTAGAAATATGTTTTACGTTAAACGCCAAAACTGAAAAGCTCATCAGTTGTTTAAATCATTTATTTTGTCGTGAGGTTGGTTTCATTAATTTTTCACGTGCGTTCCGTGCCTACTTTTATTCCAGAGACACTCTGGAATAGAAGTAGATAGATTTTGTTTAGTCTTGTATGATCAGATGCAATATAGGAATTTTGTTGCTCGCTATGCAAAGAGAAGAAATCCGTCATGAATGAAACGCATTTCTTCCTTTTAGAAAAGTGAAGGAATGTTTTATTTATAAAATCTATTGACTTGCCCATCTGGTTGAAATACAATTTTTTTATAGAATAATACTAGAATTCTTGCTTCACTTCATTACTTCTGTGCTTGTAAATTCTTTGCTACGTGGGGTAATTTTATTTATTCTTATTTTTGCATGTGCACTTTTAGATTCAAACAGGTATGGTTTTACCGTCGACTCGAATTCATTTCGATTGCCAAGATATTTGTGGTAGCACCACGTTATTGAGTTGGTTTACAGGTCTTCTTTCGGTTCCTGAATTCGGATGTTCAACTTTAAAACCCGTTTCCACACCTTATCTTCCGGTTCCTGATTTTGGTTGTTCAACTTTAAAACCCGTTTCCAAGGCTCCGCTTTCTTGAGTTTCTCACTCGACAATTTTATTTCAATGGCAAGTTAGTGAATTTTAATGCCAACTCATCGCGAAGACTCTCAGAAATAAAATTTCGCCTCTAATAAGAGGCCTATTCTATATTTTCCAACTCGGCAATTACGATTTCGAAGCCACAAAAGAAAAAGATGATAATAAAATGCAAAATTTAACTCCTTTCAGAGGATTTCTTCGTGCAGGAACTCAATGGGAGTGATTATGTTCATTGTAGCTGTCGTGATGCGAGTCTTACGGCACATCGCAAGCTTCATATTTCATTCGTTCTCAAAATAATTTGGCGTGTGTTATCGTAATGATACGGGTGCATATCTGCACAAAATGTTGCTGCTTCATTCCTCAAAATTCTTGTATATCATGCGACGCTTGACTCTGTGTTTAAATTAAAATTGAAAGTTCATGACTGAACACTCTTGAAGTGGTTGCATCATCAATAAATTTCAGGAACGTGGTATTATGCCATCGAAAATATTTTAGTGCAATTGAAAATGTTTTCTGGTGCTTCACCGTTATAGTGAACATCATTTGGTATCGTTTATTGATAATATTGTAATTGTTCAAATTATTCTCAACGTTGACGATCATGATTTCTTCAGTTTTTGAAAAAAATTGTCTCCTGTCCATGCAAAAGTTTCGTTGATAGTCTATTAAATAACTCAAGCATTAATTACACGTTTTTGAATTTGTTGAATGTACTTTTTCCAAGCAAAGTTTTGGGGACGATTTCTTGCCGAGTTTGAATTTCTTCTCACCTTTTTCTTATTTTTAATTTTAACGGTTAAGCATCATTATTATATTATTGGTTTAGTGTCATCGTCTTTTTCAATTAATAGTGTCTTTCTTGCGTATGTCTCTGGAGAGTCGCGTGTGAACAATTACTTAATTTATGTCCACAGTAATCTACCTTGCTTTTTTCCTCATTGTTACTTTTCCCTGCTCCTTTTCCCTCACAGCGCCTCTTTACATTCCTTGTTGTCTTGTACCTCGCTCTCCATTTCCGTAATTTCTTTACCCACCCCACTTCTTTTCTTTCCTTCCCCACCTTTTCACCTTTTGTTTCACATTTCTTTACACAAAACGTATTGCTCCAAGCTTTCCCCTGATTTCCCTACGTAGCACTCTTTTCAATTTCCCCTTCATTTCACCGTCCAGCCACAATTCCCTCTCTCCTCAAGACACAGGATTTGTCCCCGTCGCACTAATGAGCGCTGTCGCACGACCGCGCCATGCTGCGTGAACGTCCTTCATTTCTCTTCCAGGTCTGCCGCTTGCTCCCGTGTCCCCTTTAACCGGGGTCCCTTCTAATTGCGTTTCCCTTGTAAACGTACATACTTTCTGCACAGCTTGGTGTCCTACCTAATTTGAATTTGCTTCAACTTTATTTTGTCCCCGATTCGGTTTTCTAGCTAAGAGAATGTAACTATTGTGAAATTCAGGGATCATTTCTTGTAAATTTCACGCTGAGTTTTCTGAAATGTTACTGCCTTTTCACCTCTGTCTTCTTTTTGAATCGATTTTCCATAGATTAAATTTTTGGTTTACAAAATTATTTAACTCATTGTATTTTTTTAAGCCATTGGATAATATTCAGCTCTTAAACCTGTCTCATATCCACCGAAGTTACGCTATAGGAGGTTGCCTTTAGCTGTTTCATTCCTGAATAATATATGCTGTAATATAAAATTATTTCATGATAAGAATAAGTGTTGTGTTATGGGATAGTTTAAATATCGGTTATAACGAAAGTTATGGTATATTGCTCTATTGTTACATCCGGCAGATGTTCACACCCTTAATTCCTTAAAAATAGTTTTGAAGTTACTATAGACTATAGTCTGCATCCGTCGTGAATGGCTTGATATGTCTTTGAAAAGTTGTACTCCTCGGACAGACGTGTAGGATTACAGAGCTTCCCAGAGCGCTGAGTGTCTGCCCTCGTCAATGTGCCATGAAAGAAATGCACTTTTCAACCCACTTCTCATCGCAGAATTATATAACACATTTTGTAGGAAGTAATAGTGGAGTTAGCTCTTTAGTTTGGTTGGGGTTTATTTTTCCTTATTTTAACTCTACTTTCTCTCTCGTGAGAGGCAGGTGATGCGACTGCATACTCTACACCCATATTCATTCTTCAGATTCGCCCTTATTTTACATTTCCTTTTAGACCATTTTAGATTTTATGCCTCGCTTATAGATTTACTTCACATTCAGATTTGCCTTACTTTTAGATGTAGCTCTAATACTGATTCACCTTTCACACAGATTTACCTCATATTCAAACTTGCTTTCATTCGCATCCCAAATTTTGTAAAATTTTGAATGAGAGATTGCTGTTTAATTTATTTTTGTCAATCACGTGATTTCGGCCTGCAATGAATCACTTCTTATACATTGTCTATCTGGTCATGTTTTTATTCGAAAAGTATTCTGCAACTTGTCTAACGTTTGTTCGTAAGTCAATTCGAACGGTTCTGTTCTTGGTAATAACCTTTATCTTTTTGTTTCAAATGTTAACCTTTTATTTTTCTGTGATCATGAGGACACGCTTTCATTCTTTGTTTCAGGTGGTGTTGCGTTTTTAGAGAAACTGCTGTAATTTAAGGGGCAGCATCTTCCGAAGTCTATAATTCATGTGTGTGTACGCCCCTGGGTGATATTAATCAGTGCCCCAACGAAACCTTGCTCAAAAGTAGTGGATCCCATTGATTAAAATCAGTATGACTTTCCTATTGCTGATTGCATAGCTGGAAGCCTTCGGACTACGAACCTCGATACTCTTTCATGATCAGCACTGGCATATTGGAGTACGGTGGGCATCAGCGAACGTTAATCATGGACCACACACTAACTGAAATTCGACGATGCGGTTGTTCTATGAATAAGTGGAATTGAGCTTACTGTAGGAATCATCGAAAGGAGAATACTAGTAGGATAAGAACACGGTGCAGTACGTCCATGACCTGTTGTACCTGTACTCTAATGTATTGTCGTGATAAGAGTGGATGTTGTTTTTCAAATTGCTCATGCTTTATAAAAATGGGACTTCATTCACTTTAAATCTAACACTTTTAAAGGCGCTACAGCACGTGTCTACTCGACGGTGAAACTTGAAGTTTTGATCAAGGATGTTGTATCGTGTTGTGTATATCTCCTATTAGGGGCCTTTGCGTTAACTTTTCCGCCTAAATTTGCAAACGGGATTATGTACTTGGTTTTGATTTTCTAGATGCAGCTACTCGATTTGTACCAGCGGCAGGGATTTGTGTTGTTCCACTCTCAACTGTTTTAATTTAGTTTAACTCCATCGCTGGATTACGCCAATTTTCCTGCATTTTTATAATTTTTCGTAAATTATTCTGAACAAATATCCCTTAGTTCTAGGACAAAGATAAACTGGAAACACTTCCGATTAATTATCTTCCTGGTTTTAATATGTTTATGAATCTTTCATTTTATGACATTTCGTGTTAAAGTAGGCTTCCAAATTTGTTGTTACTTTGAAACATAAATTTGCGAAACAAGTGACCCGTTGGCGCAGTTTCGAGACTCACATTTTTGTTAAGTATAAAGTTATCTACAATTGCTTCCTTGCTGGCTTTATTAAGAATTTCGTTTCTGAAATAATAATTACTGTCTTTTAAAAGTAGGTGCGGCACTGCGAAAGCAGTTACTATCAGAAGCTTAGAAATGCCCTTTAAAAATTTCTCCTTACATCACATTTTCCACGTTGTGAAAACATGAAAATGTGAGCACCGTCTGCGACCTTGTTTGCGACAGGAAATTTAGTGTTGTCTTCTGGATGAGCTGATAATGTTGTGATGGTACAGTCTCTTCAGAAACTTTTGTGACTCTCGTGCTTTTAACCCATTTACGCCGAGAATAGGAAATGTATTCAGATTTGTTATAACTTTCAATAAAGGGTAAAATGGATGTAAAAGAAACAAAAATGACATCCATTTAGTTGTATAAAATATAATTTTTGAAATATGAGGCGTGATCATATGGACACGCTCGGCACGAGAGGGTACAAAAACTGTGAGGGTACAAAAACAACTGTGTTCATATGAACACGCTCGGCGTAAATGGGTTAAAGAATGTATTTTTAGCTACTGACCACATTCAGCAACTACATTTGTAGTAGCGCTGGTCCGAAGTATGTGTTTTTGTGCTGCTTTTTAGCCTTCTCTGGAAGATGTTTGTAAAATACCGTTTTGAGGGCTGGAATGTTTTCTATATTGGCTCCTTTTTTTATAGTGTTTTTTTTTTAATTTTTAAGTTTGCATCGTTGAATTTTTTTTCTGTCAGTGCTACTGTTAGAGCGCATTCTTAACTCTAATAACACTAATCCGGTAAGATTTATCATTAAGCTTCTATTATCCATTCCGTTGGATTTGTATTTGAAAATAAATAAGAACAAATGAAACAAAACAAGCCTTATTATATAAAAAATGATCACGGATACCACACTATGGCTGCTTTCCAACAACGCATTTCGAACACATAATACTACGATTTTATATCCTAATGTAAGCGCATGTTAATACTCAATTTCCGGCCTACATCCTCGCTTGCATGCATCCTTCATTTCTTAACAATAACAAGGCGAGTCCATGCCGCCCGTCTTGAGCCACCGTTTGCTCCAGAGAGATGGCGCATCTGCTCGTTGCGTTCTTTACTGATTGTAACACACGAAACTCTTGTCATGTAGATTGCTTCATATTAGTTGTGATCAGTCCACGGACGTTGCGCTGTGGGTTTGAACGTATGCATCTGAACTTCGTGTATTGTAGCGTGAACAATGCATACGTTTGTATGCTGTACGAAATTCCATTAGCACAAAACCTATTGGTGTCTCATCTGCCTCGCGCTCTCCTATGGGAGCTGGAGACACACCATGCGCGCGATTTCCTGACCTAATTTGCCCCATTCCCAGGATGTCCTCTCGTTTACCCTTAGTTTGGCATGAGTTTTATACGTTCCACTTTTCAC
This sequence comes from Trinorchestia longiramus, assembly GCA_006783055.1. Classification (NCBI taxonomy): domain Eukaryota; kingdom Metazoa; phylum Arthropoda; class Malacostraca; order Amphipoda; family Talitridae; genus Trinorchestia; species Trinorchestia longiramus. The sequence goes on from VCRD01000942.1 coordinate 13,948, forward strand.
AATTTAAAATTAAGTACCTCATCTGTTGTACATGACGCCTTTCGTCGCAGTGCGTTTAATTCAGAACATAATATTCACACAGATAGCCATCAACGAGGATTTAGTGTGCAATCTGTTGAACACAAGAATTCTGTTTGAGGCACGGAGTTCAGACGAGAAGCTTGTTAGGGGCGATGTCTCTCGCTTGAGAATGTAATCCTCAGATTACGGAGTCTCTCGGTCATGGTGATCTTCATTATGGAACATGACATGTTCTTTAAAAGCTATCAGTCATGCTTTTTAAATTGATTAGTTCGAACCCTGATCGTCGCGCTTGTTCGTTCAACCAAGCCCTCGTTTCTTTATTGAGCGTCGTTCGGGTGCATGGAGGCATGCAAGTGCTTTTGTTCAAATTTCCCATTTTGTTTTTGGTTTATGTGATATCATGTAATTTTTAAATTGATATTCAAATGTATACAATAATGGGAATTCAAAATCATTTTTTTTGCATATTTTACGTTTTAAATCTCGATTTTGATGCAGCGGAAAGAACGTTGTTATGAAGGATGGAAGAGCTAATGCTGAAAATAATGTTCCTGTGCTTATATTCATCACCGTTCGAGAGTGAACTGACGTCTGTTGTCCGGTAAATAACATCAATCTTTATTACCGGAATGCTTAAATACGCGAGAAAATAAGCATAGTAATATAAGGTTGTCTAATTTTCTTCGTGCAATTTGAGAATGGCTTTGAAAGTAATATCTGATCATGAACCGTTCTAGATTGAATGATAATTGAATGAACGTCTTGTATGCTGAGGATTTAATTAACTGATGAAGTGCTATCTGTAGCTCGCTATATGTCATTAATTTCACGAGCTTATTACAGCTGGCAAAGTGGAACAAAAAACTGATACAAGGGAGAACGATTACATGTGACGAGCATAAGAATTGAGTGGCTGTACTGGATGGAAAAAGGCTTTATCATCCGCAACAGAATCGAAAACAACTTTTTTTACAGCCGAAATATTTCACTGACTTAGAACTAATTTTACTAAAATTTGAAATTGATTTACTACCGTTATCTCTTTTCTTGCTCGTTGCTGCATTAGAATTTTATCACCATTTGTAATTGATGTCAAATTACGCGGCGTTTGATGATTTTAATTTGCGACAAAAAAAATAATCTCGCTCAACGTATGGTATTTCATATCTACTATCTAGAGAGGCATGTAGAAATAAATTATTTTAAATTCCTTTTGAATGGATAGTCACGTATTCACCTATTCAGTGTTGGCTTTCTAACTTAAAATTTGTTTAACAATTCCTTATAAGAACAATTGTCCTTTATGATCGATAAAGAGTACGTAGTGCGTAGTAAAGTTAAAACATTATTTCCTGGAAGCGCATTTGTTTTACCAGTGTCTGAATTCCTCCGACGTCAAAGGCTTCAGCTCATCAGGCTTGTCACGAATCTTCTACTTCAAGTACTATACAAACCTGGCCTAATTCAAACCTCTTATCAGCCTAGGGTGATTGTAACCTCGTATGAACCTAGGATAATTCAAATCTCGTATGAGCTTAGGGTAATTTTAACCTTGTATCAGCCTAGGGTTATTTGAACCTCGTATTAGTCGAGAGTAATTTAAATCTTGTGTAAACTGAGCGTAATTAAAACCATTTGTAAACGCAGTATAATTAACACCACCCGCACACTCAGCATATTTAAAACCATACGCAGTACAATTAAAACCATGTGCAAACTATGGTTAAAACCATACGTAAACCCAGCATAATTGAAATCAAACTAAACGCAGCATAATTCAAATGGGTAATCTCAAAATACGGGATTTAGGATCTATTGCTGTTCTCGTGCAGATCGCGTCGTTTTAAGTGTTTTAAATTGTATCTAAACTTGCCTAAAGTATGAGTTATGAAACAGCAATTAATTTTATCTAGATTTCACATTCAGATCTTAGGTGAGCAACTCGATTTCTTGACTTCATTTTCGCACTTTCTTCCGATTCTTTTTATAGCTTTCAATGTTATTCTAAGTTGAAAACAAACTATCCGACAGAAAGAATATGGGTGGCAGCAAGGATCTTTGACGTGCCTAAATATTCATGCATTGTTGAGTTAGTTGTATTTTAGAATTATCCACACGTCATCTAGTAGTGGAAATATTCACATCCAACATGTTTGCCTGTGCTTCTCAAATTGCACTTTTCTCAACTCTGAGAAAAGCTTTACTCATGATGTTTTTTTGTTTTATGTAGGTCAGTGTTATTCATTGAGTTCCTTTTCTTCCACACCTTGCCAAATGAAGGCATGTGTACGGCAGTCTATTTTAAATTCACTTTGCATTGGCATCCTGGTGTTGTTCATATTTGTATTGCAATTACCCTACACACCAGGAGCTCTGATGTCGACGTGCTGAAATTGCACACGATTCAAACATGACATGAATACGAACTTAAGTTGATAGAGGTGTGCTTAACTTCAGCAGTGTTAGACAAAATGTATTTGTACTGATTATGTACTGCATATTTGTACTGCATTTGAAATACAACACATATACAATTTTACTCAGCAATTCTTGTATGCCATTCGGATATATATCTGAACTAGCCCATGTATTGTTTTTTATTAAATTTTTTACAATAATATGTCAACTGCAATGCAAAAGGATCAAAGTTTGATGAATAGAATATCTACGCTTCGTTTTTGACATTGCGTTTAGTTTCATTTGCTTAAGTTGTATTTTCTGATCTGAAGAACCGCAAGGTTTACTGAGTGAGATTTTTCTGAATGGACCCTCACGTTCCTCGTATGTAAATTTACTCGGTAATTAGGGCACCACCTTGCATATGTTCGCTGAACTAACTTTCAGATTTCGATGTCAAATGAAAATGAAAATAACACTAGCAGCTTAGTTTCAGGTAGCAAAATGTTGAATGACCTCCGTGCATAACGAGCGTAAAAAGTTGTATCCATGTGTTTTCAATAACAATTTGCATTCATGTTTTTGATCCGTGTTGCGTGAATCATTTGAGAACTTTTCGTAAACAAAATTATTGTAACTGAAAAGCGGACATCGGAGAAGTGATCAATATTGGGAGCACATCGCGCCACTTTAGTGTATAACTGTTGAGGATTTAAAGTGTAGTTTCCATTCGTTCATGCAGTGCTTTAGTAATACGTGTGCATCAAAGAGCATCTTATATTATCATGGGTAAATTTTTACCCCATTATATCCAATAATTGTCAATCAGTTATTTAAAAGATGTTACTGAATGTGCTCAATCTGAAGGGAATGCGAATGAAACCTGTTTTGTGACCTGGTTTTACGTTGGAACGAGGTCATAATGTCGTTGCTGCCTTGTCAAATGTTATTTTGAACTTTTATATGAAGCAAGCACTGTAAAGCCGCTACATCTGAACGGTCGAAATGAAAAAGTACTCACGCAATTTCATACGGCTTCCATCATTTCTAAAGCCTATTGAAACGACCTTCATATGGTGCAAGTATGGACTATGAACTTACTTTGTAGTTTGATTTATTGAGAGCAATACACTAAAATATTGTTCGTTTACATAAGGTTGTTTCCCAAACAACCGAAGGTATTTTTAAAATGTTGCTTTCTAATCGTCAAATTGCACTATTTGTAAAGTTCCAAGTAGATGCTACTTGATTTATGGAATGATTTGTGGAGTGTTGAAGTTGGATTATCATTAAATAACATTTTAAAGTGGTGATGTTGGCTTATCATTGAATATCATTTTAAAGTGATGTTAGCTTATCATTGGATATAATTTTAAAGTGGTGATGTTGGCTTATAAATATCAATATCATTTTAAAGTGAAGATGTTAGCTCATCATTGGATATAATTTTAAAGTGATGTTGTCAATGATAAATGTTAACACTTATCATTGATAAGTTTTAACATTTTAAAGTGGTGATGTTGGCAATGATAAATGTTAACACTTATCATTGATAAGTGTTAATATTTTAAAGTGGTGATGTTAGCTTATCATTAAATATCATTTTAAAGTGAAGAGGTTAGCTTATCATTGAATAACATTTTAGAGTGATAACGTTGGTTTATCATTAAATGGTATCCTCGACACGTAGACTACGTGTTGGTACATATGCGAACCACTAAGTACATATGCCAATTTTAACAACCGTAGGCAATGTGTTGAATGCCGTTGAATTATTGTTGAATTCATCATTGAAAGTGATGCCGTTGAATTATTGTTGAAAAATATTTTAAAGATATAACGTTACCTGACTGGTGAAGGACATTCTACACTGACGATATTATCTTGGGAATGTAATACTTAGCATTATTCATTGCATTAACATAGTACAGTAGAATTCCTTTAAACTGGCACTCGCTGGTAAAGTTTTATATATTTATTCATTATTTTTTTCTTCTTTAACTGCTTTAACCAGTTGATATTATTTTCCTTCTATGTCTAGCGTGTCTATGAATTGTTTGTGGTTACTTGGGTGATATTAACCGGCAGCTGCAAAGTCCCATGGGTGCCGGTTAAAAAGACTTCTACTGTATTGTGGTCTCTTTAAACTCCTAGCTGCCACATCACTTAATGGATCATTCAATGGACTTCTTTCGAAAGCCTCACTTCGCAAACATTGTCTAATTCAATGTTAACTGAGTCTCATGTTTCTGCTTCGTTTCCGCTCATTCGATTGGCTGAAGTGGTTTTACCGATTGTCATTTTAATTTTTTTTACTGACTTTTCTTCCAGTTCTTAAATAGTTCTGTTATTTTCATTGGAATTTCGATTTTTGAAAGGAATTAGCTTATTACAGTGTAAAGTTAACCCGACGAGTAAATTAACTTACCAAATGACTAAGTTTTTGCTTTGAAGTCAAGATTGTTCAGGTGTTTGAATAGGGTTTCCAGTCAAAGCCTCTTTACTTAATCGAAGTAATCTCTCTCATTGAGATGCATTTAGATACAACGTTTGCACCATCAAGTTGTTCACTTAAGAATGCTTTAGTTGAAAGCTCGCAAAAGTGCTAAACTCACTCGCTCTATCCGAAAGCAAGTCCTGCCTCAAATCAAAGTACGTCTTTACGTGTAATCGGAACAACTTCAAAAGGTGTTCGGTAACGATCTAGAATTTGTTATTTTGGAGTTTTCCAATAAATTAATTTGTTCGAAATGCTTGGCCATTCTATTGATTAGAAATTAGCACTCAAAAATAAATTCAAATAAATTGAAACTAAACGCAATGACAAAAACGAAGCGTAGATATGCTATACATCAAACTTTTATCCTTTTGCATTGCAGTTGACATATTAGTGTGGAAGTAAATTGAAATAATCAGCACTCAGTGCTCAAGCAATTGGATTCATGAACGAGTTTGTCGTTGTTCGATGTAAATATGTTCGCTGAGGCGAGTCCATTCGAACAAATTGTCAACGATTTTGCTCGGAATAAATTCTGGAATGTAGTTCTGTAGAAAACTCTGTTCCGAGAATTATTTGTAAAGCTTCATTAAAAACCTCTTAGGAAACTGAGTTTAGTATATTTCTTCAATGGTTAGACTTTTATAAGGATTTAAATCCTGGAAAAATATTTTTGTATGAAATGTTGCAGTCATTTTTTATGTTTTATAGAATATAGTACTGTTGTGCAACCATGTTTTATTATCGTTATTTTTCATGTTTTATAGAATATTGTACTGTTGTGCAACCATGTTTTATTGTCGTTGTTAAGCTTGTTCCTATTGACTTGATTCGTCTGCCTCTTCGTTTACTTTCAAACATACTTTCTTTCAGTTATGACAAATCTTTTTCCCCCGGTGTTTGATCAGTCGTTCTTGGGATCATTACTGAGTCGATCAGGTTTTGAAGCTCTGGTTGCGCCAGTCTCTCCGCAGATTAATTGATAAGTACGGTTTTAAATTGCTTCCAAGACTGCAAATTGCAACCAAATTGCTTCCATGATCGAGGTCGCTTTTCGCAACGAATTTTCTTCACGAAAACTTCAGCACCAGAAGCGTTTCATACATCCATGTTGTTGCGAAAGTCCAAGGTGATCATTCTTGTTAAATGGTGTTGGTGTGGACGCAGTGTGTGACGCTACAGTGACTAAACCGAGAAAGACGGGCAATGAACGATGAATACATGAATAACGATGAATACATGAATAACGATGAATATCAGGCAAGTGAGACAAGCAAGTAAACGATGTTCTTGCTTGTCTCATTTGCCTAGGCCGAAGACAATAATAAGCGACTTAGTTGTTCAAATTTTTTTGAGCAATACTCGTGTTATTCGACTGTTATAAATATAATTTCAAAGTTAAATTTTTGGTTTAATAATACGACCACCGCATATGAAAGAAATTGGACAAAGATTCAAGACTGAAATCGCACATTGAAGCTGAGGTAAAAATAGTGTTCAGAATAGTGTTCAAATTTCAAAATCTGTTCATCACCTCCAATTATTTTAACATTTCACGTGTCTGTAAAATAGCTGTGAATAAAACTTTTTATTTACTATTATTCCTTATTATTTTTCATCGCTTTTTTTCTCCATTGCTGTAGGACCACGATTGTCATTTTTACCAACTTTATCTACGTATTTGCATGCATGAATTTTCCAGGAATATCTCCATTTTGTTTTATTACATTGCTCGATGCCATTGTTGCGTTGACATTACATTGTGGCGTTGCCATTGTTGCGCTGCCATTGTTGCGTTGCCATTACATTGTTGTGTTGCCATTGTTGCGTTGCCATTACACTGTTACGTTGCCATTACATTGTGACGTTGCCATTACATTGTGACGTTACCATTGTTGTGTTGTAATTGTGGTGTAATTTCTGCTAAAGAGCAGGGTTAAGAAATGGGGAAAGCTTATTTTTTGTATTCTCCAATTTTTTGGGTCAATTTTTTGGGAAAAGATGAATACAAATTCAAGTATTTTTGAGCTACCATAGTTTGATACCGGTGTACAACAAAGAAGGTTAGAATTGGACAGAAAAGTCTCTTATAATTTGACAAAAAAAAGACTCTGTGTTGGGTAGCAAAGACTTGAAGAGTTTGGCAGGGAAGACTCGCAGAGTTTGGCAGGCAAGACTCGCAGAGTTTAGCAGGCAAGACTCGCAGAGTTTGGCAGGGAAGACTCGCAGAGTTTGGCAGGGAAGACTCGCAGAGTTGAGAAGGGAAGACTCGCAGAGTTGAGAAGGGAAGACTCACAGAGTTGGGCAGGGATCTCTCACCGAGTTGGAAAGGGAACAATCAAAGATTTTGGATAGTGAAAGTTAAGAAGTTGGGTGGGACGATTGTTGAAGTTTAGTTTTCAATTCGAATAATAAATTGTAGCAGAAAGAAAGGCATTCTGCACATTTCATCTAAATGGTAATGGCATCTGTCAATAACTAATAAACATTGAAAAAAAATTAAAATCAAGTTTACCAATTCGTAAAAATTGTAATAAGGAAATTTAGAATTCTTCAGATTATTGAAGCAAGTTAATTTCATCATTCATTGAGTGGTGGTTTAGACTTGTCCATTAAGATTAATTCTAAGTTGTTCAAATAAATATGGTCCTCGAATGATTCAGCTTGAGAAGCACGTACAGAGCGATCTGAAATGTAATACTAGTTTGCACTTGATAACGCTCTCATTTGCCCGATCCCATTCATTTTTCAGTTTTATTTACAAATTGAGGTCTGCGCTCTGAACGTAAGCATTCAGCATACATCTCGGTCAAGTATAACATAACGGCTCAGCATGTATTTGTTTCAAGCTGATTTGTCTACATCATTCTATTGTTGAGGGGCATCGGTCTTCCACCAGTCCGAGCTGAAAACGTGTGTTTAGCGTTCATTCTTTCATAGTCTCCCACTGAATTAAGTTTCACTCTTAGACACGTGCATACATCTCGATTCAAACCCGACGTTTCAACTTCGTAAAAATACATCTTCGGATAGTCGTGGAGTGTGCAACATCTTTATGCTATCTAAACACATCACTTCTGCCAAGTTCCGACCTACAGGGTCATCTGCTGGCAGTCTCATATGTTCAGCCCGATATACTGAGTGCTTAGAACTCAGGAAGTTCAGTATTTATTGCTGATCTGGGGATAAAAGGCGCTTGTTGCGTGCCTCCTCGATGGTTTTCTGCCTAATTGCTTTCGAAGATCAATTTTCTTACTGATGTGTGGTTCAGACTCGATGTTTGTGCTAAATGAAGTGATTAGAGGCGTGAAAATCGAGTTAAACAAGTTAGGATTCAAAAACAATTATTGCTCACAGGTAGATCTTTTCTGGTTTTAATTAACTTGAAGAATGAGTAAGCTGCGAAAAATAAAAGAATTGTATATGGGTGTGTAGTTTTGACCTTTAGGTCTGTTGCAAAAATTCTATGTTAATGAAACGCTTTGAAAATAAATATTCCCTCCGGTCTGAAATATTTGGTCCATATCAGTTTTGAAGTTCGTTGGAAATATTTGATGCATACAAGTTTAAACTTTCAAGGAAGATTTGTTTCAAAGAAAATACATGTTAATTGAATCATATACTTCATACATTATCAGAATACATTAAATTAAAAATGTATCGACATATGAAAAAAATACTATGATATTAAATATGAATAAATCTTAAAAATTTACGCGATACATGTTAATTTATCCATTTATTCTTGTGAGATCTTGATTGAATTTGGAAGAATTTCTTTTCTTCTGAACTATATTTTCGACAAATGTAGTCTGTAATTGTTACCACCGTCAGCCAAAAACAATTTGTTCTAATGATTGCTGGAAAGTAAGGAAAATGTTGTTCAATTCTGATCTCTGAGAATGTTCATTGCTGTCTTTCACTGCTTCACTTAAATTATCAACGTTAATTGGAGCTTTTTGGTGCTGAAGGGATTAGATTGAATTGAAATAACCTTGGTCAAGCGCATTGAGGTCTGGAGTGTTTGGAGGCCGGTTAATTTATCAGCTTTTGAGCTTTAGATCTCTCCAGTAGAGCCTGTAATAATGCTCTTCGTTCAAATTCGGTTAGATCTTTTATGTGTCGTTTATGCGTACACTTTGTATTAACATCATCTTGATTTTTCAAGGTTATTAAATCACTGCGGGTAGTTAGAGAAAAATTTAAATATCTGGGAAAGAAAGAGACGGAATTATATTCACCATAGCCACTTATTTACTTTGACGATAAAATTCTACTTGAACACACTTTAAACAACCGTTTATTGTACAAAAAATAAAAGTTATTCATAGAAAACTACAACGCTAACACTTTTTTCTAGTGCACCAAATATTATCATTTTCCTAACACTATTTGAAATATTTTTGCCCCTTTTTATTTCTTTAATGTAAAAAAAGCACAAGTTTTGGTTCACTGTAATCGTCTGGTATCAAAACAATGTGCAGTTTTTTGATTGATTGAGCAGCTGTCTTGCATAAAGAAGTTGAACTAAATCTTTTGCATCACATAGCATGGTAACATGGAAGGAAAGTGTCAAAAAATGAATGAATCAAAACTTTTGCATGGGGCCATTTCACAAATTTATGAATAAAATCTACAATACTTTCCTTTTTTATTATCTTCGTAGAATTGAAAAAGCAAATTCTTTTGCGAATGTTCTGACCATGTCAAACCATCCTATATATATTTTTTAAATCTCATAATTTGCTATCTGTTCAAAACTTTTGCGTGCCACGCATCTTTTAATTTACTTTACGTGACTAGTGTGCAAACTACGCTTGTTTAATTACCCGTTACTGACCTGACCGTAGAAGGGATTATAGAGAACTAAGAACTATTTTTTTCGTGTTAATAGTGGGCCTTACTGAATGAGATTTGTATGACCTCAAAAGTGAAATTATTACGCTTCAATTATTAATTTAAAACTGAAAAGTGTATTACAATTATATTCAGAGAATTTCAAGCGCTAAATTATTGAGTTTTACTTAAGCAGCCGCCAAATCGTAACAAATATTGTACCTTTGTCGATAGAATTTCTAACTTCCTGGCAACAAAAGTTCTAAGACTCGGTGGATATTTAGGCATATATTAATAAATTTCTGAAATTTTCCAAAATTGGTTCTGATCATAAATATACCTTCGATAATTGATGAAACACGATTCAATGCAGTAAATGTAAATCAACTTCTCAAATTCCTGCGCGAGGTCTGCTCTCGAAATGCTCTCCTAGACGTCTCCCAAAACGGCGTCATGAACTAGGGGCAGCAGCGTTCAGTGTGCAAACCCTCATTTAAAATTGGAATACCGAACAAAATTATTGAGCAATAATTTCGAGGAGAAAATCATTCGCTTTGATGCGCGCACAGCAATTTCATGAAATGAGTGGAATTATTATCAAGACACAGTTATGCATTTAAAGTCAATAATTTGCTCCTATATATTGTACGTAAATAAGAGTAAATTATTTTTAATGCGTTATCTTCAGGTGTGCTACTAAAAAGACATTACATTTATGATTCGCATTTTATGAGGGTAACAATTTTTCTCTAATAAGCAAGGTAAGATGAATTTTGAAGACACGATGGTAAACCTAAAGGCATTGTGTGATAAACAGTCATGTATTGGGTACCTCATCAAACAGTTACAAGACCTGACAACTGTACTCAACCTTCTCACCAGCCCCTACCCCTCTCAGAAATAAAATCATGCTTGTGTAATGTGTACTTCTTGGGCATTCGATGAGCGTGTATCCCTCAATATCAGTGCATTTAGCATTATCGTGTTTTAAACGTATTAGAATGCTTGTCCAAATGCTTGCCTGACGGCATTAGGTACAGGCCTGTCATGTCCATCACACTCGACAGCGCTTAAGAAGTTTATGCTGTGCACAGGCAAAAAATACATCATGCCTTGTTGGAGGTAATATACCGCCAGGCGAGAATGGACGAGGTCAAATTAATCTTGAGTTGATACGGGATAGTTAGGGAGATCTTTCCATTCGTACTTGGCATGGAGGATAATCTCAACTGATCTCAAAAATGATGAATCTCTCTTTGCTACGCCATCCATCTGCTCACTGTAGAATTTCCTAATTAAATCAACGATAATTTTCGGTAATTATGGTACAGTTAATGAAAATTTACATTTATGTACGAAAATATATAGCACTCCACCGTTAAACTTGATAGCATCCCAGTGCTCAATTAATTGGTAGTCAGTTTTTTTCTCTGTTTTTGACCCAATGTGAACCCGGCTCCTGGACATCAATTTTAAAAGTTATTGCGAGTAAGTCTCAATGAGCGCTGCATGACGCCAGTTATTTATTTCTGTGGTCAAGTTAAGTGACAAGTGTGTAGTTTTACGGTTGAAGAATTTGAATTTCCCTCACTAGGACGACTGTCATGCGCTATAAGTATGATGTGGGTCATTACTACTAGTTAGGATCGTTTTTGGTTTTCATGCAATATTAATTTTTATGTGTTGAACCAGCTTCAGTCCGGTTTACCATATATCTGGGTCTGGGATTACCAGCGCATTTATTCCGGCCACCTTAAATTCTCTAAAAGAATAAAACGCTTCAATTAGTATAGGAGGGTGGAAATTAAATTGAAAAATATTCATATCCAATTAGACTACATGACATTGTCATTAATGTTCGCATGACTTGGCGGCGGTTACGTAAAAATGAATTAGAGGCAGATTTTTTAATTTGTGACCATCTTTCTAACGAACCTTTTTTCATTTTCATTTGATTTTACCTGTGCCGAACTAATTATTTAAATGTACATGACTTACCCGCTCTGCGCTTCATAGAAAATTGTTCACTTATTTTTTGTGTGACAAAAGATCTCCCGAAAAGACCCAGATATTTAAGCATTCAGTAAATAAGACTTTCTTCGCTTATTCTTAGGTGATCCTTGCTACTTTGGGTTCTGGATTTAAGTCGCTACACTCAAAAAAAATATTTATTTTCATGAATTCAGTTTTCAACTCGCACTGATATTATGTAGCTGGAGTCATAATTTATGTATGCAATATAGGATTAATTGGGTGCAATATTTACCTAACCGGACTGAAGGTGAGTGTCACCCTTCTAGTGAAAGTGAACATTATATTTCCAGTAATGATGCAAATGAACTTTTTAATTATTTTTTGTTTAGTTCGCAAGTTGCGACTCAAATTCGATATGAAATGCTGTCGATCATTAGTTAGAGTACAGTTTTCAACTCGAACTTTAGTTTGTGGATAAATCTTGGTTAATTAATATAACTTTCAGCTACTTTTAAATGCTCTTTAACGTGGCATTCTAGGAAAATTATTGAAGACATCCATCAAAGCAGTCCACACAAATGAACTCTACAACACAAGCTATAGATGTAACATCCTTCCAGGCTCTGCAAGATGCAGAAAAAACCGCAAGAGCTCGTGTCATGCAAGATTCATACGTACTAATTTTTCTTAGCCGTATTCATTTGAGCTCCAGATTGACGGGCGATCTTTTTCACTTTGGCTAGAGATTAAAATCCTACCGTTACCCTTTCTGGGTCTAAATTAAAAGGCGCGTTCATCTCCAGATTGTGGAGATAAATTTAGCGTCGACCTGGCTATTCTGTGGGTGAGCGCTGCTATGCTTCATGGCGGGCTAACAAAGCGCTCGCTTCCCAGGGTGGTTTCGGCTCAGACCGTCGCACCCTTTGAAACCCATTTACGAGTACAGTTTTCTGAAACCAATGTATTCGGAAACAATGACATTCTTAGTGGGCTATTACACGAAGTTCTAAGCTTCAGGTGCATATATCGGCTTTACAGGACTTCGGCTGTCGAAGAGATTCTTTAAAGCACCAGGAAATAGACTAGAAAATCGAATGGTGCTTGGAGCGTTGGTAAATTGTTGTTATTGAATAGTACTGTTTTAGACTAGTTTCATCATCAGTTACCTTGAAAATTAATGAAAATCTTGCAATGTGAAACCTACGAATTCATTTGAGGACTATTGACAAGAAATAATGAAATCTTTTTTTGCATGAAAATTAGTCAAGAATGATCTTTTCTAATGAAACTGAGAGAAGCATCACGTGGCAGCGAGAGTTTCTGTTAAAAATGGAGCTTTTGAGAAGAAAAGAGCGAAAGATATCGTACTTCATATCGCTGATTAATTCTCTTCCGAAGTAAAAATGAAGAGTTATAGCTGTGTGTCTTGAGAGGATTTATAAACCTAGGTAAGAGGCAAATATTAAATAACAATTGTAGGCTTTATTTCAGTCATTTACTGAAACCTTTTTTATGCTAAAAGAAGAGCAATTTTAAATAATCATTTGAAATTAAATAAACGTAGAACGTGAACTGTCTATGTATCCTTGAAGAATGTTTTCCTTATTTTGTAAAGTCTTTTTAATATTAAAATATACAGTTGTAATTTCTTGCAAGATTTGAATACATTTTGACATATACTCGTATTTGAAGAGACTAAAAATGCAGTAAAAGTTGACTTTGACTTGAAACGTAAATCTGTACCGTCGACATAACGTCTGCAGAAAACCTTATGTTATTTATACATTTTCATGAAAGCTCTGTTTTTTATTATACTTGTGCTGAAAATTCAAGATCTCGTGCTTTATTTGCGCACAGGCGTTATGGAAACAGACTGTCAAGATTGAAAATCGGAAAAGATACATTTTGAAACTATGTATACTCACAAAACATGAATTTCGTTCTTCATTATTTCAAAAGAACTTTCAAGTTGCTCTAACCTCTTGTTGCGATCACGAGAAGTTTTGCAACATCCACCAAAATTGATAAAACAAGATTAATATTCCTCACATGAGTTCGTTATGCTCCAACCCTATAATTGTCTAGGTCTTGGGCTTCCTTGCAATCCTTGACTGTCTTTTTCTTCTTCAATTTAAATCCTAATCAAGTGAATTGCGTTGGTTCCAAGAATGATACGATCCGGTGGGCATGTAAATTGATGACTCTCCGGTAGAAGAAATCATGAAGCTCCAAAAAGATGAACTCTTTCAAGGTAATCCAGTTCAGTCGGTGTTAAATGAAAAATGAAGTGTTGCTCAAGATTCATTATTCTTCCCAAATCTGAAAGCCATTCTTCTCATTTTTAGATTTCTTCTGTGAGAGCTAGCTTGAGTTAAAGATTTCTCACAAGAGAGCGAGTGAGAAATTACTGCACTACTCCTATGTTGTTAAAACTTCAAACAGCAGTTGAGCAGACTACTCAATTGCTACTTTTTAAGATGAAAAATTTTCTTCGTAAATATAACACTACGCATGAAAGAGTAGCTTGCATGCAGAACGCATTGCGCAGCGGGTACACCTAAATCGTATTCTTATTCTTCTTTGTCCTTATTCCAAATTTAGGAACGAGTTTTTTTGTTGTGTTCGGTTTTGGCATAGGAAAAGTATGGACAAGCAAGGTCTCATCTGACTACTGATGATGTCAAAAAAGAGGAAATTGTATCGAGGTAGACCGATGCATGGATGGGTGAATAGATGGATGGATGGATGGATGGATTGATTGATGGATGGATGGATTGAATGATGGATGGATTGAATGATGAATGCATGCATGCATGAGTGGATGAATGGATGAATGAATGACGATTGAAGTACACAGTGAAAAGAGCTGGTGTGTATTTGATACATGCAAGAGTGAGTGCTGGAGATTGTAAAGAGTGTAGGAGTCATTCTTCGATGAAAAAGTTATTCTGAATTCAAATTCTTCTGCCCTCTTAACATTTAATGTATTTTCAGTGTCATTTTTGACTCTCAACTGAAGGGATGGAATCAATATTTGCATAATCCACAGCTGAGTGAAGAGTTCACAGCTGAAGTTAGTCACAACGTCAACAAGGACGTACTCAGCGTCTTCACAGCTGTGATTTACATCTCACAGTATACATCAGCTCTCGTATGAAGAGCTGCTAGTCACAATCGGACAGAAAAAAGTGACAAATGCCTGATTTCTTGAATTGTTATTGGGACTCAATGTGAAATTACACAATTTAGACCATACACTGTAATATTGAAGTAGCAGTTGCGCTTCTGTGTGACCCCTGTTTCACGTCAACGAAGATTTTGCTGCCTCTTCAACTCGATGCGCCAGCGAGAACAGAAGAATGCACGGCAGGTTTACATGTCTGCTGTTTGTATTTATGAAGGTACGTGCACAAATATGCTGCAATGCGGTCCCGGTCATGTTATCTTTTAGTTTATGCCTCATTTTATGTGTACGTACGTTCGAGCTCGGTTTTGATCATTTGCATTGACTAACAAGCAACCACTGCCTGTCATTATTTTATTTCTGCGTACGTAGTGTTTTTACATAGTTCGTTCGATCTATTTGGTGTTCACGATTTACTGAAAAAGTTCTGGTAACGATGAAATTTAAGATGAGTTTTTCTCAACCCTGGTTCCTATTAAATCGTACAAAATTTACCCGTGTGGCTAGCACAAACTGAAGTTTTCGTTCGTGTCACTGATTGACATTCATAATAGTATATTCTTCTCAAATTTGCGAAAACACGCGGAAAATTTTCTTTACATCGGCCTTGAATTTAGGTCGGAAACCTGCTGTCATTACCGCTGCTACAATCACGTCGTAAACTACAGAGTGCGTGTTTCACTGGCGATTTAGGCGAAAATTGGCCATGATCATTGAGGCGACTACTGTTTCTCTGTATCATTGCCAGAATATTAAGATCGATCACCCAACTTTTCATAGCTGATGACTTTCGCCCTTTACTAACCGCAATCATTTGGCGTCGGTTGAATATGGTATGGCGCAAAAAATTCTGCTCATTGGGCAGAAATCGATCTAAATTTGTGTCACAGATGATTCATTAGATTTCAGTTAATATAATACGTATTCCTAAAATATTTTGCGTGACACTCGTAAATGAACTACTCATGTTTGTTGAGGACAAAAATTGTGTTTTAGGGTTTGTATTGCAGTATTCTATGCATGAGTTCCTCCGGATTGAAATTTAAATGAAATTGAATAAGTTACAAAATAATAGAATTTAGGTTTTAGCTACTCGAAGTTAATTCTAATGTCTCAAGTAATTACAAAATCAACTCGTCACTTTACAATGTCAACTATAAAATGTTTTCTCCTAGTGCTTGTGTGCGTGCATTTGTTAATTTAACGCATGAAGCTACGAGAATTTTTGAGGATAGTATAAACTTATGCATGATAATTTTTTCCACGCGTGTTGTTTCAATTGGCTCTTGGATTACAGCTTTACAAGGCGATTTTGTTTACGAGTTCACTTAGGAGAGCGTAGAGTTGCACAGACAATTATTTTTTTATAAGCATCAACGCACGTGTTCAATGCTCACATTTGTGCGAAGTGCATATTTCTTGAATCTTCAATGTTGTATTTTTAAAAAGTGCTTTCAGGACGTTCAAAAATATTTTCTTTTCATTAGTTAGCTTGTAACGTATTTTTGCAGTTCAAACTATATTTATTTCAGGATGAATTATCGAAGGATGATGCAGTTTTGAGAGTATGATGATATTTTACATTTCTTTAAAATATATTTATTTTAACAAAGTATTTCATAATGTTCGGACCAAACAACTTAATATTTGTCTCGTCATACCACGTGCCTCCTTAATAGTAGTGAAATGAGTTACTCATTTGTAAATGTTTAAATTGATGCTTTGAATTATTGCAAGTGATGGAAAAAAAGCAAGTGCACATGCAAAGCAATTTCGAACGGGTTCATTTCCTTGAATATTGTCTGAAGTTTTACGAGGAAATATTGTAGGAAATGTCCGATTGTAGACACCTGGCAAGCATAACATTAAAATGTTGCCATAGTGTAGACGGGAACGAAGGGGACACTGTCAAACAACTATCACTTGAAATTGATCATCAACGTAAAAACAAAATTGTTTCCGGTCGGTTAGGGAACTAGCAATAATTTGATCATATCATTGTATTCAATTTCTTGTTAAGATTTTATTTTAAAATCTATTTTCATTGATGTTTTTGTTCCCTTGATTTCTAGTGTCAAAAGTTGCGAACTTCAAGCGGGTGCCACATTGTTTTCCATCGGACACTGGAACTGATATTTTAACTTATCAGAGGCGTAGAAACAATATAAAAGCAATGATTTGTTTTAGCATGACTCTGATCGAAACCGTGCGATGATATACAAACTCAATATACATGAATACACAATGTGCACAATTATATTCGAAGGCCGGGGACCACCTACTGAGTTACAGTCGATGTAATGAGAAAAATTAGCTCCGGTGAAAAATTTTACTCGCTCTACTAATGATTACGCGTTCTAAACTCGTTTATCTTCGCTGTGGTCCACGAAAAGAAAAAAATGAGTAGATCCAATTTTTTTATTACTTGAATGATATTTTTCGAGCATTTGATAGTCCAGCTTATCAGAGTTGGTGTAATGCACTACCACTCGGAATAAAACTTTTAGTGCCTAAGGTTTTGATAGAAACTGCATCAGGTTATGAAAATAAGGCGAAGAGTGACATTCTTGTTCAACAGTTTCCTGTTGAATCGATAATTTATTGACGTTCGATATACAACGTACAGCGGCACAATTTCACCCATTGATTATTTCCAATTTTTGTGTTTTCCATTTTTATGGATTATAATTTTTTTTTTGAGGGCTGATACTGTCATAATATTGAGTGAATCAGTAGGCAGCTGTCTCCAATCCTTCGTATCTCATTATCTCGGCAGCTTTTAGCCTAGAGCCGTCAAGACATGGGCGCTTACTTTGCTTTATGGTCTCATAAAAACTTCCAGTCCAGATCACAATAAATCATTTTAAAAGCGCTCCTTCCGAATAGAGTCGTAGCGTCCTTTCGTCGCTGCTATCTCAATTATTGCCTTTTCAACGATGAATACCGCCGAATTTGCTATACTTTTACTTCTGGTGTACAATTTTATCCGTTTTCATCTCAATGAAATTTACGATCATTAAGGTTAAAACAACCGTACATTGTGAAGAGCTCTATACAGTTATGCCCATTATGCAGTTCGAATACGCATTCGCAATGATTGCTATGCTTTCCAGCAGCGGAGCACTCGCTGTAGATGAGGTTCAAGCGCTCCAGAACTGTAAAGGAACAAGTCCAGTGAGGCCTCTTGTTTTTCTTTCGATTCATAGCTTCACACTCGTTCATCAACGTCCTGTAATCTGTGGCACTGTCATGCTACGCTGACTGCAGCTCGTTTGCTGTGGCTTTTGTTAACGAAAATTATGGGACTTGTGGCCATCATAATTTTGTCCATGATGCTATGACGTGGTGCATATTTTGTGCGCATGACTTATTTTAATATGTTGAGCGACGTAGATTCCCTAAGAGTGCTTACGTAATGCAATTAACAATACCCACCGTTAACACATGAACTTCTAGAAGAATAAGCAAATTTTCTGGAGGTATTTATTGTAGAATTGAATTTTTATCACGCTGATTCCATCCTATTTTCAGAGTTGGTTCTGTACTCGTATGTTTTTTTCGAGCTTTAACAAAGCAGTTTTCTCATGAGCTGACGCATTCTCGTTGAGGTTTTCAAGGTGCAAAACTGGTTTCACGAATTGAGCTCTCTGTTCTGTGTTTTTGAGTCTTGTTTTCCGGCATGCAATGTTCATTTAATTATTGTAAGCTTGCCACAGCAAGCACTTACGAGGCCTGTGTGTACGGTGCTTGACTGCGTTTTTGTGCAGCGTTTAAACGCTAATTATTGCTTAGTCTGGTCACTCTATAATGACATGCATTTTCTTCTATAGCTCAAATAAAACTGAATTTTGGTCTCATTTCAAATTATATTTAAAATCTTCTGTTCTAGATGAGTAGTCATTTCAAAAATTCACTTTATTCAGAAAATTGTCACGTGTCCCAATGATTATATGCTCTTTATAGCGCTGCTTCAAGGAAGCAAAATACCGCACAATGCTAAGTCCTGCTTGCCAACACAGCTAGTCTGTGGTGAGCTTTGTATGCCTATTGACATCTGAACATTTGAGTGACTACTTTCAACATTTTAACTGAAATTTTACAAACACTCGTATATGCGTAGTTCCCCTAGAAAAGTCTTAAACTATCAATACCCCTGTTTTTTTCTCCCGTTTATCGTAAATCTTTCTTTTTTGGTTTTCCCAATTGCCTGTGTTTGCAAAAAAGGCTATGATTTGGTATTGCAGAACTAATAAATTAACTTATATTTGGTTGCCTTGTCAACTATGTACCGGTGAAAACATTTCATCTTAAACCCATGGAGGTATTAAGGTGTTTATCATTTAGAGTCACCGCGTCTTAAAATATATTTGCTTCTTACTCTATTATAGTTTTCGTATTATTTCATTTTAAAGATATTTTTTTGGAGTAGACTTGTTTTGATTCATGTTTTTCTTTCAGTCATTCGTTTTGCGCCCAGCCTTCGCTAATATTCTCGTAATTTTCCTCCTATATTGCTCTCGCGTGTGCTCCATCAAGATTTTATTATATTGAAGACTCAATTTAACGTGAAAATTAGCGGCACAATTTCACGGAGCTTCAAAACAGGTGCAGGACAGGAGGATTTCGGCGCAGTTTGTGCGAAAATGGAAGCGTTTCAGCTGAGGTTCTAGCAGCGTAGTATTACCTCCTATTGTAGACTAATGGGTTTTGGGTACGGTCAACATACCCAAATTGAATTGTGGGGTCAGGGCGGATGAATTTCTGACAATTTTCTCCCAAATTGGAGCTCTGCAGCGTGACGTGTTGGCCTATGAACCTGCCATCGAATTCAATTTGTGTCATCTGATTTAGGGCCAATAATATGAAAATAATATCTATTCTCGTAAAGAAGTCACGTTCCAACTTTATCTCAAATTTCCGTTGTTTTTTTGGTTGTTATTTACCCTAGAATGGTAATCCTCTGTATCAGGAGCTTGGAAAGCGCAGCAACTGGGGAGAAAATCACTCTTGCTCGTCGTTCAAAATCGACTTCAATAATTTTTAATTCGACCATCAAGTTCGATTACGGGGCGTACTTTTGGTGTGCTTTAACTATTGTTTAGAGATATTTTTGTTGATTTCAGTTCTACTGATAATTTTATGTTCTGGAAAAGGAATCAATTATTTTAGTTTCCTGAAAGTTCTATCGCTATGTCTGCAATTTCGTACGTCATTTCGTTGCATCTTATTTATGGCATACCTACGCGTGAAAATAACTATATTTATCATGCTACAGCACATGCTGACGAATATCAGTGTGTGAAAAGAAACATACAATCGAATGGGTTATGTTTTTAATCAAAGCATTTTAATTAAGGGACGATTTAAGCTTGAAATGTTCAGAAGGCATGTAGGAGCTCACCAGATGTAGTACTCGAGCCGAGTCGCAATTGTCTGGAGGAGCTCGTCGTACCAAGCGATGATTGGTGTGACGTCTCGCTTATGATTCATGATGGTCTCACTACAACCGTTCAACCAAATGAGAAGTCCATCATTCACGGTACGGGCCAGCGCTTCTTAATCGGAGTCTCGCGGCACCGGGGGGGGGTTATGTGTTAAGCTAGGCTGTGTTTGGGAGGTAGCAGCCGTCTGATCAGATTTCAAGAATGTGCTTCAGTTTAGAATAGAATAGAATGAAGCAATAGAAACGAGCAATTTGGCCCATTCTTGAGTTGCTACCCAAGTCCCATAGCGACATTGAGATATATTTATTTATTTAAAGGTACTTCTAAATGTAACCTCTTGTTTGATTAACATTGGTATTACATTTCTATCATCGTTTGTATCGGAAGTCTCAGAATTTTTATCGAAAAAATATATGATTCTTTTTTTGCTAAGTGTTATGTTATAAATATATTCGTGAAAGAGGCAGGGTATTATGAGATTCCTGTTCAGTCATGGATGTGCGTACAGCTTGCAAATCATAGTGTGTTTGAGCGTAATTTCTGCAGATCTTTTGCATGTTTTAACATTGAAAAATTTAATGATAATTCATTAACGCTGTGGGCTCTCGTTGGGGTTGTGTTGGAAATATTTGTTCTCCAGTAAATGGTGGGAACTAAGATTCCCTTAAAAATTATGAAGGATTTCTAAAGGTAGGACCTACATCGATAGTGTTTGTCCTCGCCAGTGTACCTTGAGAACTCAGCGCTCCTCTGTGGTTACCCTACCTACTTACTGCAGAATCTGCAACCTTAATTGTGAGAAGTTGTAAGTTGAATTTTGTAGTAATCAAAGTCTAATCTTCCTTTCTGTTACTTCTCTTCCTGCCTCGTAGGAAGGCCGCCGTGCCCTGCAACAGGCTACGTTTGTACGTGTGATACCGATACTTTCTCTACTCATAGTTTTTAGTTTCGTTGAAATTATCTCTAATGCCGTGGTGACCCCTACATAAAATAACAATGAAGACAAAAGATGTGTACATATCTTATGTAAAGAAATACGTTTAAAAATTATTTTTGTGTTTGCGTTAACTCGTAATTATATGAAAAAATTCAACGACCTTTGCGTGACTACTACTAAACTAGATGATTCACACAGCGTCTTTGTGCCTCCTTTTCCTCCATTGCTGTCAAATCTGTATCTGAGGATAAAATTTGTATCTCAGGATGAAATCTGCATCTCGGGAGGAAATCTGCATCTCTGGAGGAAATCTGTATCTCGGCATGAAATCTGAATCTCGGGATGAAATCTGTATCTCAGAATAAAATCTGTATCTCTGGAGGAAATCTGTATCTCTGGAGGAAATCTGTATCTCGGGATGTAATCTGTATCTCGGAATGTAATCTGTATCTCGGGATGAAATCTGTATCTCGGGATGAAATCTGTATCTCAGGATGAAATCTGTATCTCAGGTGGAAATCTGTATCTCAGGATGAGGGTATTGGATGAAGCACCTCTTCCAAAGATATGCAATTTTTTTAGGGAACCAACATCTCTGTTGTTCTCACTTTGGATTCCGTAGAACCATAGGAACAATTATAGTGATTAGAATTGTCAATAAAATTAGTTTCGATATTACAACGGGAGTTTGTACCTCTTCCGCGAGTAGTTCTTTCAGATATTTTAGTACTGTAACTCATACTGATGATGGTGCCTAGTCAAGGTATATCAAGATAATAATGTCATCAGTCTCAGGATAATGGTGTTTCTGGTTCTCAACAGTTTCTGGTACAGTTCTTTCTCATCAGTACTACACTATAGCGTTTCTCATGAGTGTTCGGAGCAATCCAGCTGTCCGCAGCTTCTGGAACTGTGTATTTGGAGAATCTCGTTTCAAGTCTTTTATCTTGCTTTGGTTCTTTCAGAGAATGGCTGGCATATGGTACATTTCACCAGTCAATTTTTCTGAAAGCTTCACTAATGAAGGCTAAATTTCAATGTTCGTTGTGCTCCAATATTTTTCACTTTTTTCTTTTTCATAGTTTGTATTTCATAAAACATGGTCATATTATATTGATAGAAAAACTGAAGTGCAGTTATAGACCTAAAAGTATTCTAACTAAAAAAAGATATAAAAGGAATTTTCGAACTCTCATTTCTACTTTTTATATTTATTTCTGAGATTTATCTGATTGCTTTGATCTCCCAGCGTTCGTGGCGATTTAAAGGTGTGGCAGAATTACCTCGACGACAAATCGACCTCGAATTTATAGTCAGTTGAGAATATTCAACATTCCGCCCATTTTTTTGCTCTGCTCGTCCAATGAACCGACGAACACCAAATCAAATCTACCTATTCGCTCAACCGCTGGCCAATAAACTATTTACTGAATCTGAACGTATGTGTATCACTTCTTGGGTGACGATTTTGTGGCTTATATGGCGTTCAAATATTTTACATTAAATAAACAAACATGTTTTGTTTATATTGTCAGAGTAAAGTATTTAACATTGATATTGATTCTTTTAGTCATTCTACTCATTTAGTAACTGTTTTACAAACTCTGTGTATCTTCTCATTCACGTCCATTGCTAAATGTTGACAATGCTCAAAACACCTTGCCAGCGTGCACAATGGTATATCCATCTCAGAGTAATGTATCAGTTAACCTTTTTTCTTTATACGCGCTTCAAATCTTTGTGTTAGGAATAAAAACCCTCGGTGGATTAAGCACTGTTTTAAATTCAGTTTGTGCTTAGAAAAGATTTCATATTTTTCTTGAAAATTTCTCCTATCGGATATACCATTATGGAATATCCTTCCCTTAAATTTTCATCATTTGTAAACTTGATCTTCGAGTCAGTCATTTTTTTCCAGCCCTAACAGCTATTTTTATGATGATAATAGCATTAGAAACATGCACAATCAAAAGCGTGTAAGTTATTGTTATCAATTCAGATAAAAGATCAAATGGATGCTCACCTATCCGTTGAGAAATGCAATAAATCCAAATGGCAGCAAAATTGTAATGCACGTCTCAGTGAAGGAAGTGAAGCGTTGATCCTCGGGAGTTGCAGTTGTCCGCGTTTTGAGACTTATGCTCGTTTGCAAATTTCTTTTAGGTGCTGCAAAGGAAGTAGTTTCAAGGTGTTGAGGTACATTTTCAAATTTTAATGGTTCACATCATTAACAACTTTCAATCGAAATTGGAAAATTTACTTCGAAAATATTATTCTAAAGCTTTCAACAAAGCTTATCCCTGTTTCAAAACTATTATAGGCAATTATATTTTTGCTGTTGAAGTATTTTTTAACTTTAACTACTCTTCATATGAAAGTTCTTAGTATCATAATGTTTGTTCTATTAAAGCATTTTTCGTATTATTTAGTGCTGTTGGAATATGCTGTAATTTACTGTCTTTCATAAGTCGTATTAAGATGTTTCTCACTTACTAATTTAAATTAAGGTTTCTGTTGCCCTGAATAAAGTTTTGCAACTTTAATTTGATGGGAGCAAAAAATCTTAGCCTTGGCATCTTATCGTTTTTTAGTTGATTTTAAAACTCGTCGATCGAGCATTTGCATTAGGAAGATGCACAGATGCACTGGCGTTCATTGAGAGCAACGATTATAGTTCTTGTAGCTGGGAGAGCTATCCCTGTTGCCTTATTTAGAGAGCTGGAACTACCCTAATTAAAGAGCTAGAGGTGCCTCAATCAAGAATTTGAACTACGCTAATTGATGAGTTAGAACTACCCTGATGAAAATGTTAAAACTACATGAATTGGGTTGCTAATACTACTGTAGTCTAAGAAAATAAGTACTTTACTTAAGGAGCTAGAAGAACGAATTTGATTGAGGCTCTGGAATACCAAGGAAGCGCGATAAGTTTAATGCGATAAAAACTGAAGCTATAATTTTGTGAACGGTAATAACTGTGTTGACGGATTTTAAATTATTATGTGCGCGCAAGAATCGCAGCTACCTCAACAGAATGGCGTTTCATTTGACTTTAAAATGCCGATATTGACTGAAGAAATGAAGTCGATTGAAAAATAGCGTCCGTGGATAAAAAATTAGCTTATAAAATCAGTATAGAAACAGCTGGTGATAGCGAAAGCTTTGCTTGAAAAATCCTTAATTTTAACAGAAACATCACAAACGTTGTCTAAGATTCAATCAGTTTCACTGTTGAAAATCAGCTTTCATTCTTGAAAATAAGCTTTCAATGAGCGACCAGACGTAACATTCGAAAACAACAGCGTCAATGGAGAGCAACAATAACCATTGAAGAAGAGTAATAATAACCCTTGTTGAATAGCAGTACGAACGCATACAGGAGTACATCAATAACCTTAACTGAAGTACATCAATAATCCTAACTGAAGTTCGACAGGTGCCTTCATTAGCTGCGTGTCAGTGATCAAGTGCAGGATTGTAACGACTGTGTTGAGTGACTACAATCGTCAATCTACGTGCTAAAAGCGATCATCCCTGCTGTAAACATCGCTTTAGCACTTTTCAGACACTGATGTGTCCGCGTTCATAAACCGGCATTGTTAGTACGATTTAAAGCGGATATATGTGATAAAAAGATGAAGAATGGTGCCCTTATGTTTGAATCCGGTATTTTCATTGACCTTTCAAGTAAAATTAGTTGATACACTATTTGTTAACTATTTGTTAGTTCATTTTTCACATCTTATCTAATAAGAGCGTCCAGGGTAGAACTGCTTTGAAAAGTCTATATAACTCGCATTCATTCTTAGTTAAATACTTATTTTTTTTATTTGGAGGTCCTTAGCATTTTGCCAAATTGATAAGAACCTGGTCTTCAGGTAGGTAGCTGCTGCTCGATGATTCTAATGAATATGTCGTTTTAATACAGTGCACTTTATTTTACATATTCGGCGTTCTTGCAGCAGTTCTTTAAAATTTTATCTTGATTATAGGAGGAGGCGCAGCTGTAAACGGTGTGCGATAGAAAAAAAAGCCAGTTAATCAGCAGGCGGCCCTGGTATCAGCTACAAGCTCTGCCGCGTTTAATTAACTCTGGACTGGTATGCCTCGATGGTGCGGCCGCCAAACGTCCCTCGTTCGAGTCAAACTCTGCGTCACTTTATTATACTTGGGTGTGCGTGAAAACACCTCACTGCGCAAGCGTTTGAAGTTTTTGTGTCTTAATCTCCTTGTGACTTGAGTCTTATTTGTGGCCATGAAGCTGCCACCGACGCTCGTTGTCTGAATTAACCGACACATTCTTCAGTGTCAACTGGCGCGCTTATTTAAAGAGGTTTAGTTTATTGAATGTACATGGAAAGTGATGGAATTTTATTATCACTATTATGCCTTGCTAAAACGCTTGTACTCTACTAGTGTATGAAGGCTAAATTGTGAAGTTACTGACACTCATTATTTATGAAGAAACTAAAACATGGGATCAAGTCCAAAAAGAGTAGTCAAGAGGATGAAATCTTTACAGCTGTTAGGAGCTAGGATCTTATTTGAGATGACAGTTAATCTACGGTACTGAGATGTCATAGTGACCATATTTGCGCTACTGAAAATTATTGGATGCTGCTGTCAAAATACATGATGGGATATTTTACACTGAAGCCTTTTCATTGAGGTTTACTTGCGCCAAGTGTTATGGGAGTGACCGAACCATCAAAGTACGCATCTGCCACTTATGGTCATTTGTACAGATCTGATAATTCATTCATGTCGGCCAAAAAAAATTACGTCGTCGGGTGTGTCTTAGCAGTTTTTAAGTGTCGATATAGGTTATTTTTATATCATGATTGGGTGCCAGTACTAGTCCAAAATGAGTTATTGATATCAGAATGTATTTTAATTCTTGCATCTGTACATCGCTGCTGTTGTTTTTAATTGCTGATGATGTGTTAAACTTTGGAGTCAAATCTCTTTTGTCGTGTAGGCTAATTGTTATCATTGTCATCATCTTCGAGTTTAACGAAGCTGAATACCATGTTCTACATAACTAGGACAGGGACTAGCGTTGCGTCTTTCTAAAAGATCTAGGAATTCCTGCCCCTCCACTTCGACGCATTTTTATATCATGATTGGGTGTCAGTACTAGTCCAAAATGAGTTACTGATATCTGAATCTCCTTTACGTCTGCATCTGTACATCCCAGATATTATTTTCAATTGCTGATGCCGTTGTACGATGTCGCGTTTTTCTAAAAGACACGACAATTCCTACACTTCCAGTGTGAATGTTATAACGTACCAAGTACCTATGTTGGGTCAGGCTCTCTTACTGATTACCCCTCTTCAGAGAGACGGTTGGGTCGTGAGTGTGTAACGTGTTCCATGTAAATGATGAAACGAATAACTATCTCAGACTTGTTCTAAATGTGAGTTCAAATTATACTGTTTTGTTTCAGATATGTATATCGTTTCCATTCACAGAGTCGATCAGTCACTATGGCAAATCACAGCTTCGACTATGTGGGTTTGTAGCTGCACATTATTATTTCATTAATTTCTGTGTTATTAACACGTGCTCCAGCTTTAAGTAGTGAATTGTACTTCCTGTAATGTTGTGTCCCAAGTCGTTTTAGTGACGCATGTGTGCTCGATTCTTTTCATTTTCCTCTAACGAAGACATATGTTTACAATGCTTACCTCTCTACAGTATTATCTTCTTACTTGAAGGTACAGAAAATCCACTAAACTGTTTTCCGTAGCTTCATGGGATAGCTGAAAATGAGTTTTCTACAGCCAAAACTGCATTTTTCTGCTGGCTCTACTGCCTCACGCGAGCCGTGTTTGCTCTGCTAATGCTGCTTGCTAAGACTTTCCTCAAGCAACATGACTTACATTTCTGATCCGCCTGCTGGACTCATGCACTTCCCTGCCGACACTCCGAACATGTTGCGAGATGGTGGACGTATGTGGTCTCCGTGGTTTTACGAGTGTTTTGCTTCGTGTTCCATCACTGCCTAATGCATCGTCCGCGACACTAAAATCGTTCCTTTCAAGTTTTGCGTAACTGGCATTGAGAATTTTACAGACTATAACTCGCTCTCTGATCTGCGAGTTTGCACCATGAGGCATTTTATTTTTAATAAAATTGTATAACGAGCGCTTTGAAGCAGTGTCTATTGTCGGTAGTACACACGTTCTGATCTTGCTATAAATTGTTTATGAATTTTTTCGTCCCGATTGACTAGTTTCTTACACATTCAGCAGCCAATATCGTAGGCGAGAACGCCAGCAATTTCGGTACGTTGGGGTGTAATGTTGCTCGTTATGACGTTCATGAATGAGAGGCCTGAGGGAGGACAGTACACAACAGACAAATGCAGAGCCATTATTTGAACACTTAGACAGCCGTGAGGCTAGGCTGGTGATAGAATTTTTATGATATTTATTATTATTATTATTATTATTATTATTATTATTATTATTATTAGAATAGAATAGAATAAAATAGAATGAGGCTATAGGAACGAACCTTCTGGCTCATTCTTGGGTCGGATAATTACTTCGATAATTATTTGGTTGTTTTACCCAAGTCCCATGCCGTATTTCTAGCCGCGTCAACCATGTCGGCAGCGGGATTCGAACCCGGGTCTTTCCGCTTGCAAGCAGGTTCGCTCACCAGTCGACCAAGCTGGTGATATTGTAGACAATATATATATATATATATATATATATATATATATATATATATATATATATACACATACTGTAGACAATATTGTGAACAATATTATCTGCATTTCTGTTATTTTTATTTATATTATTGTCCTTTTTCTTCTGGTTGTTATTATTATGATTTATTAATGTTTGTCCTACAGAGGTAAAAATAAAGTCACGGGAAAGATTAAAAGACCACACCATGGTTGACACTGCCACCGTAGCCGGTGCGGCTAACTGCAGCTTGGCATGCAGAATATTTTGTTGACCGTTAATTTAAGCTTCACGTTTGGGATTCTTACACATGCAAAAAATTCATTGTGAAAATTTCATCTAAGAATTTGTTGGTCGTAAAATTACTTGGCAGTCCTGGGATGGGCTGAGTAATGTCATACAGTTGTGTCGTGCACTTGACTTGCGCAGCGCCAGGTCGTGTTGTACTACAACAAGCAGTGTGGTACAGGGCAAAAACAGCTTGTATTGCGCCCGTAATAATATTGCACTAATTATGTCGCTCCGAAACCGCAGCGGTAGCGAAGGGCTTTCGTCCATGCGCCTCCGACGCTTTCACGTCCGATTCTAGAAATCGAGGAGTCACTGCGACGACACTCAGGACATACAAAAGAAGAGACATTATACGTTAACGATCATTTTAATAGTAAAAAGGAGAAATACATTATCAACTTTCACTGATTAGAGCTAATTATATCCAACTGTCACATTGTAAATGGAATGAATTAGTTAACCGGACTTGGTGTTGTATAGTAATGCTGAGCAATGCAAACATAGAACTTGTGATTCAGTAATGTGTATTTTACCTTTAATCTAAAGCTTCATTATGTTGTGAACACAGCCTGCAATCCGAGCGCTACGAAGACCAGGAATGCTCTTTATGAATATTTTGGTCGCTCCGACGCTAAGCTTCTCCTTATATGCGATGTTCTCATGCTTACTAGATCTTATTCTAGATATTTATGTTTAGTTTTTCTTAAAAGGGTGCAATGAAACACTTTATGATGGTGTTGAGCTTAATGATCACAGTTTATTCTAAGATAACCGAATACGAATTTGATTTTTATCTATTGGTGCTTGATCAACGCTTGTGGAACTCATTATCAAGATAGTGTTTTGAGTAGTTTTTTGTATAAACTTTTGCTTCTTTGAATAAAGTAATCTTAACAATTATGAAGTCCTGTTTCCCATGTTTCTTTGAGTTGAAATTTAAAATGAATTTCGAAGAGATATTAAATTTCCCCGTAAGAATGAGTGTTTCTACGTTCATCATCTGTATTTTTATTCATTATTGTTCTTCAGTAATTTTAATTTATGTGCTAGTTATATTTCGTCATCATGGCGTTGTACTGCTGATGAGAAATAAACAAATTGGTTTACTCTTCAGTGTTCTTTTTAGTTTTGAACTTAAATCTCCATAATTATCCTAAGCAATTTGATAAACATTTTATTTGTCCCAGTATTTCCTTGGTCATAGTACAGCACCTCGTCTAGTCGAACCCTATAAAATAATTTTATCTCTTTTGATGTAAGAATAAAGCTTTTATGGCGCTGTTTTCACGTGTCAATATGGTCGTAAATAATCTTGGCTTCGAATTATTTCATCAATACTGTTGGCGTGGTCTATAATTAAGAAGTACGTGTTATTATTGGCTGCCTGCGGGCACCATCTGCGGTGCTCTTGCTCATCTTTTCCTCATCACAAAACATGGCCGACCTCAGCGGTTGCGGAGAGTAGCGTTGTTACTCTTACGGTGCTGTTACGGCTGTTACTCTTACGGTGCTGTTACGGTTGTTACTCTTACGGTGCTGTTACGGTTGTTACTCTTACGGTGCTGTTACGGTTGTTACTCTTATGGTGCTGCTACGGTTGTTACTCTTACGGTGCTGTTACGGTTGTTACTCTTACGGTGCTGTTACGGTTGTTACTCTTACAGTGCTGTTACGGTTGTTACTGCGTACAGTACTCGGCATACTGCGTACAGTACCCTGCATACTGCGTACAGTACTGTTAGTACTGCCTGCTCTACTCTGCGTATTGCACCCTTTATGGAAGTAGCTTGACATTTATATGCTCTTTATTATTTTGAAATTGCTTCACTATGTTGTACAATATTTGAACGGTATATATGATAAAAGTATATTTCTGCAGCACATAAGTCATTGATATACATAATGGTCATCGATTTCTGTGTTACGCGTTCAACCATAATTCTCATGATTAAAAACTAAAAACTAAAAACATGGGATTTTCTACAATGATTTTGGTTTATTTTGGTTTGTTTAAAACATCCTTTTTGTATCGGTGAGAAGTTGATATAAAAATACGCATTTACTATTGTCAGGCATCAGTTTTGTAAGAGTATAAATACTCGAAGTTGTATTACTTTTTTAGTATTAGTAGTTGGTTGATTGTTTTCATTCAGGGAAAAGTAATTCAAGTGATAAACTAAATTCATTCATTCAGTTCTACATTCGTACGATGTATTCCCATTAACAGAGTCCGGGTGAATGAGTAACATGGTTATAATTCATTTCCTCATGAGGTAAATCCATACTTCATCTTTACGTTTTATGAATGTTTACGTTTTATCTGAGAATTCTCTAGTACGGAGTTGTAAGTTTTACTGAATCTCAACAAAATGCCTACGCCCTTTTATTGGTACAGTATTCCTCTGAGCTCTTTTGATGATTTAATTAAATTGGCGCGTTGATTTTTCTGTACAAATTTCACTTTACAATCGTTGGCTCTTTTTCAACGAGCTGAAGCGGCAGCACAGATTAAATATCGGAACGATGCTGTATGGTCAGAATTTTTATTTGCATCAGTCCCACACTGCAATCTTATGATGTGGAAACCCGAAGTTAGCAACTGAGAAAACAAATTGGCGCAACTTGAAACGGCGACGCAGAGGAGGTCGCCAATAGCTACGTACATCGTAACATCTTTTCTATTTTAAAAATTAGCAATGTTTCAAAATTCTCCGGGGTCTGTGATAGACCTTCTGGTCTGGTATCTACTTTTTTATATTTAATTTCTGCATGGTAAATCTTAGAATTTTTTTCATCGTCGAGGTCTTTGTTTCGAAATTATGCAAGTCATGCCCATAAACGGGGCTCTGATGAGGTTGCAAGGAGCGGCGAGGGCCCGCTTTCGGTTTATAACTGTTTTATTGCTGGCTCATTTCCGTGCATCGGAGTAGAGCTTAAACAGATCAGCCATTGTCACTTCATAGGAATGAAACGGCCCACTTTAAATTTTGTGAGGTTTTCCTAGAGGTTCGTTGACGTCGATTTAAAGATAATTTAAGTATCGAAGCTGATGCCTGATGCGTGAAATGGATACGATGCATCAGCGCGCATCTGCGTTGCAGCAGTGCTTGCGTTCTTCTAATGCTCTCTGATGCATTCAAGGTCCTTGTTTATTTATCGCTGCTGATCTTCATATGATAACCGCACTTACTCCCTTGATGGAACCAAGCTGCCTTTAGCCTCACGAGTTATGACTTTTTGTGTTTTATTGTTTTGAAACCGTCCTTTCATAGCGCATATCTTGATCAAAGTAATTTGATTAGCATTTTTATAGCCTGATTTCCGTTTTATGTTTTTAAATTTCATGCATCACATAATATAAGTACATTCAGAAATGCATATATGTATGTAATCTTGAGTAACATTCATTGTTGAATAAAAACTAATCTCTACCTACGGCATCTTTTTTTAAGTTTCACTTGTTCATCAAAGCTCGATTTAAGAATTGCAGTAATAATGCAGGTTCTAATATATGCTGAGAAAGAGTTTCTGTGAAGTCCAACTCACTTTAACTCTTATATTTTTGCTACGCTTCATAAGTTACCGAGCTGAGTGCAGATGAAGTAGAGTATTGTCGAACATTCACCAATACAAGAATAAAAGAATGCGTGTCGGTGAGCGTGAGTACGATTAGAGCAAAAAAAATAATTTTTACGTTTGCGTCCGCCGAATAAAAACAAAGTAATTCAACGTTTGTTAAAAGCCCGTCGTGAGTGAAATTGCGTCTCCGTTGAAAAAGAGTCTGTACGCTCAAGGTCCCATCACTAGTAACAAAGTGACTCTTGCCGAATTAAACAGCAGTTTGTGTTTTTTTCAGCCAATTTGTTGGATTTACGATGGAATTTTCTCTCGCACTCCGGTCAATTTTTGGGGAATATTGTTGCTGTTGCACAACAAATGTAGAGTATAGTACGTTAATCTCAAAGAAGCTTTGATTAAATTAATTTTATCGTAGACTTTCCTGCTAAAAATCTTGTCTGCGGAGAGGAATGCCTGTTTTTTAAGCGCTGAAATAAAAAAAAAATAACTGGTACTTTGATAAAGAATTGAGTAAGGTTTCGATTAATTGTGTTGGGAGGAGGTAAGCGACCTTCACATAATGTACGGTCATAACGGAATGGTGTAATGACTGAATATTTGACTGCATTTAGCGTGCTGCAATCGATAGGGTGATCGACCGCCGCTTATGTAATTTATTGGATGATTTTTTATTTCTTTGTAAGTTATTTTGTCTACCTGATTGTGCATTCTAATTCATTATACTAATTTTTATACAATATCAAAAGGCTTCAAAAATGCTTTCAAAAGCATTGTGAAGAGAAAGTTTGAAATTTTAGCTGCGCGTAGAAGATACCAGTACAACAATGAATGGGTCAATTTGAGCTCAGAATTGCTATCGATGAGCAGAAAGTGCGGTAAAGAAAAAATTTTGAATAATCTTCTGAAAATATTTGAAACGTATTTAAGAGTGCATTATATGAGCACAGTTGTTACAATATAGTATGCCTAATTTCTTTAAAAGTTAACCTTCACATTTCTATTTATCGAACTTTACCCTAACCACGGTGAAGATCGCACCCCAGTAAAGAGACTATAAACTTCCAAACGCCAACAAAATTTTCGTCATCAATCGACCCTTGCGTGAAATACATACAATATACCAAGTGTTGATCTCCATGTTTTCACAGAAATTAATTATTTGATGATAAAGTCAAATGAACAAAATGCAGCTCAGTTTTAGGTGTTTGTTGTCTTCTAGCGGAATTGTATTTCTGGTTCAATATTTTTGTTGGTATATTTACGTATACAATTTTCACGAACTTTGCTGTACATTTTGCTGCGGTCGGAAATTTCATTTCCATGTCTTAGCGATGGGTATTCGCTCGGAATGCTCCATGCTGGTCGTGGAATCACTTTGACCTGAGACCTCTCTTAGTGGATGCACTGATTGGAATTGTCCTTCAGCGCCTCTTGAAAACTTCTCTCCTTGAGGGATGTGTAGGATGCCTAAATTCTACTTTAGGAATTATACTAGGTGTGTCCTGGTAAAATCAACGCTGGGCATTTAGGATTTAATTTTCAGCGGCATCCGTTGCTGCTCACCAGAGACTTGGTTCACCAGCTGCAGGAGGCTGTTGTGGCTGTAGTTTTATAGTGACGCATGCTTCATCTTTCCTTTTTACCTTCTTTCTTTCTCGTGGAGAGACCGCGTTCCGTGGAGCCGACCTTCCTATTCGAATATCTTGAATTGTTTAGCTGTCCATCATGTATGACTGCATGTATATATGTATATATATATTCATGTATAGATGCATATATAGTCATGAATGGGTGCATGTGTTTATAGGTATAGAGACTTTTAGATAGTGAAGAAATAAAGTCCTGCATCTTGATGTTCCTGATTATTTTAAACTCATATATCCAAAAGTTTTAAATTACTAAAGGGATCCTACGAGTAAATGCGTTAAATACTAAAGAAACTGAATGGGTTTTCCAATCTACTCATGAACAAATCTGGCTGAAATAATAGAAAAAACAATTGATTTTGAGCAGTCAATCATAGCATTGAATGAAAATATACAGCACATATGAAGATTCTCCATGAATTGTTGATAAAAATATACATGACTCTATGATCGAAGGGATTTGCAGCACTGACCAATGGTTATCAGAAAACTATGCATGGCACTCCAAAAAATATTTACATACTAATATTTATTGTAAGGGAATTTGCTTCTGTTCGCCGTGCAGCGGCCGTGGGACGAAGGCGAAACCTTCATGCTCAATTTTTACAGTATATAATTTATAGTTTTTTTTTCTGTGAATAAGTTTTAGTCAGATTCTGGCTACTCATAGCAAGATTTTTATTAAATCTGTTATTTTGTATCGAAATCGGGTGTGAAGTTTTCGATTTTGTATCATGGAAACCCGTACTGTAGTTGCGCTATGTGGCTTGCTCAGGTGACCCTTAAAAAACAATGGCCTTCGAACGGCTGCATCGTATGAAATTTGCTGTCGTGGAATTTGAATATTCATTAAAGTGAAATTCTTTTTACTCCCATGTTATTTGAGAAAGTCATATCAAGTGTAGGTGCAAATTTTTCCGTATATTCCAATTGCATTTCTCTACAGCTTCGAGTATCTTAGATCCTACCATTGCAATACGATGGCATGGAAACCTTTCAGTATGAGTGAAATGGGTTCTTCGATCTGATAAACTTTTATATATTTGTTGTGTAAATCATCAATAGTACTTCAAAGGACCCATTTACTCGTACAACACAAGCGTCCCGAGCGACACAGCCCTCAAGTTAACTATTGGGCCAATTTCACAGTCAATTACGTCTCTGTATCGAGCTTACCCTTCAAATAAAGTTCATACCTTTATTAGGGCAATCCAAAAGTGACTTTGCGCATGGTAATTGCTTGTCCGAACTCAATACAACATTCATTATTGGTAGGACTCGTAAGAAAGGAAATCGATAACGATTAGTGACATTCAAGCATAGCTTTAAGACTTAAACTTTTACCTTCGAATAAGAGCCATGTGCATTGATGAGGACCGTTATTCATACACTGATTCCCAATATTTTGCATCTGAATAGAATGGTTGACTTTTTTTTTAATATAGCACCTTGGAGTAAAATTTTTATTTCTGTTTTATACATCTAATACAAC
Source organism: Trinorchestia longiramus (assembly GCA_006783055.1). Taxonomy (NCBI): domain Eukaryota; kingdom Metazoa; phylum Arthropoda; class Malacostraca; order Amphipoda; family Talitridae; genus Trinorchestia; species Trinorchestia longiramus. Next base: position 48,950 of record VCRD01000942.1, read on the forward strand.
GACACTGTCTTAGTGTGATAGCATTATTTTTTCCATAGTTGTTAAAAGAAGACGAACCATTTTCAGATGATTCTTTGTTCCTCAAAATATTTAAACTTAATTTATTACGTTCTCTTTGGTTTATAAATGAAATAAACGGATTTAGTTTAAAAATAAAATGTAATGACTCATGCAAAGAAGATGGCTGGCCAGCGATCGAAAGTTAATATTTTATTGTTGAGTTTGAATTAAAGTGAAACTAGGCCGAATTATTTTGATCAAAAAAATTTATTTACTTTATCATATTCAAAATCTATTTTAAAATTACTTTCTTACTTCTCTTGTCGCTAAAGCCAGTTCCTTCTCCATAAAAATAGATTTAGTAATTACCTGCGCTTGAAGAACTACGAGTATATCGGTACCTTTTCGCCATCTAGAAGAAATATCGGCTCGATAAACTCGTTGAGAAAAAACGGTCGAAGCGTTCGTAGGCATGAACGTTCATTTTAAACCGGTGTGTGTGAACGCTGTGTTGCGTCCTGCTTATCGGGCTGACAAGTGAAGAACAACTGCTTCAATACCAGCGCTCGCTGCACCTTTGAGGACGGACTCCAGGCAGAGCGCAGCAAAGAGACCACTTTTTGGAAGAGATGGAGAAAAAAAGCGGAGGCTGCCATGCTTGTTGCTACCAAATGAAGCCTTGAAGCAACTGTAGTGACGACTTTTTGGATCTATTACGATCAGTGACTAGAAACCAGGAGGTCGTCAGCTGTAGGATTTGTTCGAAGAGCAGTGAATGCCGTTCTGTCTGTTTACGAGTTCCTGGAAGTGAACAAGATTTATTAAAGGTGCTTCAGTTAAATCTGTAGGGCGTGTTAAAGAGGATAATGGCAGTCCATCTGCGTATCTTCAGGACTTCGCGCTTATAGAAGAGACTATTAATATTTATTGTCTCTTAATGTTCAAATACCTCAATCAGTGAACCCGAAGGTATGCAATATCACACAAGGTACGTTTTCGTACTCAAATTAAACAACCATGTATTTATTGAGGAACGTCTAACAGTTGCGTTAATAGAAAGTAAACAAAATGATCTATCATGTTAACCCAATTCGATGTTGAACAGAATTCATGTACTAAAGCATAGAGCATACAGTTCTGCAAAAGTACATTATAATAATTTGATATAAAATGAAAATTGAGTTAGCATGATAGATAATTCACTATCAATATCGGCTTAACGGAAGGAAAACGGAAATGTTATTAGTTTACTTTTTATCAATTAACAGAATATATGAACTGTGTACATTTGATTCGAATGGATTCGTTCGAACATTCCATTCTCGTAAAGTATATTCTGGACCATTCTGTTTGATGTTACTACAGAATTCCATTAATTGTTGCACGTGATAAGCGGCAATTAAAATTCGATGAGTGCTGCTTGCGGGGTTCGTTCGCTGAGGTAGGAAAGTAAAATACGCTTGCTAAAAGTGACGTTAAGTGGCCGTGAAGGCTGTTTACCGTGTCTTGTACAGTAAAGTACGAGCCAATACAGGCCTAGTTAATGAAGGGAGGGCTACCGAAACATTTCTCTCTAACAATTTCGAAAACCTGCAAATACATATTCATGACGGCAACTGCGTTTTTCTGTGGTATGACCGGTCACTCGGGGTACAATTTTACATGATCGCATCATATTTTACGAGCTCTACCTGACACGCTGCTATGCAAAGATTGTGTCCAGTGTGTAATTAGTTGAGTTTTTGCTCATTTTTCATCTCTGCATCTCCTTTTTTGTTGATTACTCTGAAACATAATTGTTGCGGTGGGCCAGCATTTGAGGGACTCTATTGTAGTAACCGATGCTGCGCTGACCGAATTATTTTTACTTCTATGAATTTTGTCTTATACGTACTGCACATTTATATGGGGATGTCACAGATCAAGCGTTTTGACCCTTTGTTTGTCGTAATGCTTTTGAATTCAAGTTCTATTGCCTTCAAGTTATGTTGGTTTTACGTTCTGTTCGCTTAAGACTGATCTAGTAAAGAAGTCGTGTCCATGGCATATGACTTCGTGTTTACTTGTTTCTACTCTTGTCGGGAGTATCAGAACGTCATCTCATAATGCAAGTGGTTCCCGATTGTTGGTCTTAGTCAATGGATATTTTAACTACCAAATGCCCAGAGCGAGCTTGAGAGTTCAAAAAATTGCTTGCGGGCATCGACTAGAAATTTAACACATTCATTGCGGTATGACCCACCGGTGGGTCACTCAGGTTAGGTTCTATAATTTTTTCAAAGCTTTCTAGTGACTGTATGTACAAAGTAAAGATTTGCAGCGACTAGGCAACCGCAATGAATGTGTTAAAATCAAAGCTCTGCATGTATCTGTTTTCTTCTTTCTCTGACGTGGTTACCAATGTATGGACTTCTCGTACACATTTACTTCTGATTTTGATCGACGAGACCTCGACGTCCATTGTTGTTAAAGAACTTTGCGGTTCTTCGAAATGATTTAGGGCAGTTATGACAACTGTGAAGGTAATGAAATCTGTTGTGGATTCAGTTTTATTAATTGGCTTGGGTTTACCTTTCGTAACATTAAAAAAAAATCAATTTTATTCAGACATCAAGATGATGATGTGTAATAGTGATGTTTATTGCGAATTATAATGAATTAATTTTTGTTTCACTTAAATGAAATCGTTGAAATGGAAGTATTTTTTACGGTATTAAAATAATTTAAGTCTCTTGTACGTATGTATTAGGGGTACCGGAAAGTCCTGTTTCCTTTTCTTTTCTCTAAGTTTGAGTTACTGGGGCAAGGAAAAACTGTGACTGCAAACCTTTACTGTCAGCAACTCGAACGTTTAAATGCATCGTTGCGAAAAAATGTTCTGCTCTAGTGAACAGGAAAGGAGTCATTTTGCAACACGATAACGCTAGACCCCATTCTACCAAACCAACTCAAGAAAAAATAAAGTCCTTAGGTTGAGAAGTTTTTTCTCAATCACCATACTCGCCAGACCTTGCTCCATCAGATTTTCACTTATTTCGTTATTTAGAGCGTTTCATCAGCGGGAAAGATTCACGAATGTCCACGAGGTTGAAGCGGAGTTTAATTCCTTTATTTTCTCCATGTATGTTAATATTTTCGAAAAATGATTAAAAAGCTCTTAAGTAGATGAAAATAGATTATATCTAATGATGTTGAATATTTTGTTGAGTCATAAAGACTTTTCAGTAATATTTCTTTCAATTATTATTCCTAACAAAAATCAGGATAGGAGTTTCCAGTACCCCTAATACAAAATTCTAGTCTTTGGGTGCATGGAATGTTTCGTGTTGCTTCATAAACTGTGGATCATTGCTTGTTCTTTTTATCTTAGTCAAATTTTGATTCAATATTTAATGCGTTAAAATTCTTTCTTCTACCTAAACATTTTCATTGTGTTCCATCATCCCTAACAATTTGATATCGAGCTTAATTTACTTTCTATGGATCTAATTTGAAGTATGATTTATTAACTGATATGAAACTCTAGTTTCCAAATCAATTTTAATCTGGGCCTGTGCATGCATGTTTACTCCATGTTTGAATGACTGAAATGCTTGTAAGTGATTAAGGTATACGCACGTGATTAAAATATCGATTTATAATTGAGATGCATGTGCGTGATTGATGCCTTTGTGCTTGACGGTATGGGACTTGGGTAGCAGCCCAAGAATGAACCAAACCGCTCGTTCCTGTTGCCATGTTCTATTCTATCCTCTAGAAACTGGGCATTGAGGTGACATGACATCTGCCAGCTACCTGAGCGTATAGAGACAGACTTGGGACACTTACAAGCCTCAACCTTTACGGGCAGCTTGTCTTGTGTTGGGTAGACCTGTCTAGTACTCCACACCCGCTGTGCAGGCACCACACTATGCAGGCACCACACTACGCAGGCACCACACTATGCAGGCACCACACTATGCAGGCACCACACTATGCAGGCACCCACACTATGCAGGCACTACACTATGCAGGCACCACACACTGGACAGGCACCACACACTGGACAGGCACCACACTATGCAGGCACCCACACTATGCAGGCACTACACTATGCAGGCACCACACACTGGACAGGCACCACACTATGCAAACACTGCACTGGAGAGACGTCACAGC
>VCRD01000942.1:63504-96524 GCA_006783055.1 Trinorchestia longiramus
TTTATACCAGGTAATATGATCTCTTCGCCAGTAGTGTAAGGTTTGCCCTTCTTTGCTATGTTAAGAAAATGCTGTATGATGCTTTCAAACCTCCTTCACCATCAGCGCTAGCAGATGATTTTAAAAATGCATTCAAGTTTGGCTGAGCTCCTAATTTTTCTTTCAGCGTTTTGAAATAATCAAGATCTATGTTTTTCTTATCAGAATGGATCCTTTCTAAATGGTCTTTCATTTTAGCTGGTTTCATAGCATCATTGCTAAAAGTTTTTTCACACAACAAACACATGGGCATAGTTTCGTTAGCAAGCGATGGTGCAAAGCCAAATTTCAAATACTCCGGAGAATATTGCCTACATTTTTTTCTTAGCATTGTTATTGGGCATTATGAGTATTGTCAATAACTCTTTATGCAAAAAGCAGTGCAAGTTTCAAACACAATAACACAAGCAGCAAGAGACCGGCACAAACCAAATGAAAGATGGCGGGCAACTAAGAGCAAATGACCTTGTACGCACCCGCAAACGAGACTGAGGCTGTTTCGAACGTGTTACGAGCTCGTTCGAATTCGTTCAACGACAAAGTGTACGACCAAAATGTGATAGGAGCTATCATATCCTATCGACCCAGTAAGCACAGAAAACAATGAAATGTAACATATATAATAATTAATAAAAATTGATACAAGTAAGTATCCTGTAAAAAGTATCGCGTGGAAGGAGTGAGAGTGTACTAGGTTCTCTGTGTCGTGCATGTTTTGTGTATGCGTCGTCTGCACACGCCAGACATACACACATATACTGCGCTATAGAGGTAAGGCTTTGAGTAGATGTCACTAGCGCACACTGTTTCGACTGCGGTTACTGCATTGTAAGCAATTGTTCACTCATAACATTTAATTTAATTTACAGCATATTTATATTGGTTTTCCATTTTTATTTTGTAGATTGAAATTTGACCAAATTTCATTTTTTTTCGACAGAAAATGTATTTGTATCCAAGGACTTGAAAAATTTAATTGATTCTTTTTATTTTCCTTAATCGACCCCCTTCCGATCCCCATAAATTTATGGACCCCTTGAGTTCTGTCTTTGACCCCCAGGGGTCGATATCGACCACTTTGCCGACCCCTGATCTATACTATATAATAAAAATCCGTACTACATAATAATTGAACGATTACAAATATTCGAGGAAGGAATGAAGCATTACATGAAAATATAATAAACGAATAAATCTAGGATATATTGATATGTGTCAGAATATTATTTTGTGTATGTGCATTTTAAACAAAGAAGCCAAGACTACCTGTAAAGTTACTGCAAATTGTGTGAAGGTTTCCGAAATTTCACAAAATAATTTTTGATGTTTGCGCTCGACCGGCCGTGCTGTTGCCGCGTTTGGGCAGAGCTGTAGGTGGGAAGGCTACAGTTAGCAGCAAATACATTCTATCTAATGCTGCGAAATTGATGTTCAACATGCTGGATCAAAATACGCACTTCATCTGTTATCCTGCCAAGGAGCAATTAATTGATGTCATTACGGTGACTACACGTGAAATTTTCAATACTTAAATCAATGTGCACACTGATATAGGCACATTTATACTGATATTATTGTGTTCAAACCGTAGATTTTAGACAATTTCTGTTCAGCCTTCTCAATGTGCTGATGAGTAATTGTTTTTTATTAGGCGCTTTTTTCTATAAAGTGCTTACATGTTTCATCATATTCTATGTCTAAATTCTACGTATAAAACATTTTCTGTGAAATTTATTTTTAAAAGAAATGTTGTGTGACTCGTTTTAGTAGCACTAGCTTCAGACGAACAATAACTGTACACTCGTAACTAAATGTATAATTCTTAGTCAATCTAATATTGTATAATATACCTGTTTCAATTAGTTTTACACAGCAAATAGACTTGATGATGACTATGCTGTAATGTAAAGCAAATAGATCCAATGGTATAAAATAGTGTCGAGGTACCCAATTTAGGAAAAAAATCTAAAATTTACATATAAAGAAAAGCGTTGCATTGGAGGAAATTATACATTCAAATCTATTACAGCTTTTATTACCTTACTAATGAACCGCTAAACTTTTTAGTTTTTATTTTGTGCATATATTATGCTCAAGCCTATGTTTGGCGGCAATGAAAGGCAATTCTTATGAAACTTTAAAACGACAAGAAATATGCTTTTGACCTCGCTAGGATCTCGTATAGATCAAGATGTTCTAGCGCCTAGCCCTTTCTCTCGTGTTTGTTTTCTGTACGTCAAGAGGCTAACATATTCTCTACGTCATAATTTGAATGCAAATTCATAGCATTTGGAGCTGAATACCTGGCAATCAAGGCGAAACTACTTGAAAATTCTAACTTGTCTAGTCACAAAACTTGATCTGGGGAAAAATCAGAATAAACGTTGGAAACTCTACGGAAAACCTGTGCCCTCATTTGCATGCAGAAATTGGTTTCGGCATTATTTCTGCGAGTTGTAATTTTCTTACAACTATCCCTGTCATTATATGTTTCAGTAGGTGATTGTGATTGATCACAAAACTGATAAACTTACAAAAAATTTCAGTGGCTATGAGAGAGGCGAACTAAACTCCTGTGTGCAAACCAGTTTCAAAGCGAACTGAAATTACAGCCCTGGCTGAATTCTTCCAAGCATTTATTTTGATTAATTTCGAGGGATTAATACATACTATATTTATGGTTTCACGGCAGTTTGCTTTAGAGTGGTTATAATATCAGTAGCTGGACTTTGTGTCTCATACAGAAGTGGTTCCTCTCTCCCCTTCTGTGTAATTTCGTATCAATTGTGTTTTGATCTAGCGGCAGAGTGTTATATGCGGACAGTAGCCCGGCTTTTGCCAGGCAGGGATTTAGGTGGCTCAGGTGGGCCGATACCTCACACAAATAAAATTGAGAAACATCTACTGCAAGAAATATTTTTTCTTACACAACAGCTTCCCTTGTCAGGTAGGGAGACGAATGCCAGGCTCTAGCATTATACTGTTTCACTGATTCAATGGTGTCATTCAAACATATTTATTTCCCAAACGGAAACAACAGACAAATGTTATAAAATGCACTTTTTCTGTAATGAAACTGTTAAAATTTCAAATCTGCGCTGTCGTATTGGACCTAAGAAACGATGCCAGTTACAGAGGCTCGTTGTTTCATTTTATTTAATTTACAGTGTCTTATTGAAAATTACACTGAGATAATGGCTTGAAAAGCAAACGGAGTTTTTGAATTTTGCATCTTTGTTTCACGTGGGCTTAATTTGCCTAATTATTGAGTTTATCGGTAGCAATAATTACACACTCGACTGAAAAGCGTAACCATTTCTAATGATGTCGGGCTATGACTGATCATCATTTTTTTCTGCTTATTGCTAAATTTCCTAATAGATGGAGTTTCCATTTTCTTTGAGTGTGTACGATTAAGAATTTATTTGTATGAAATACTAGCAAAATAAAATAAACCTTTTTGTATGTCAGTGGAGGTGATTGCTACGAATGTCTTTGTCACGTGTGATTTACGTGAAGGAATTAATTGCACAAAGTTTATTCATCTAATTTACTTCGCTTGCATTTGTAACTAGACAAACGTCCTTTGTTGTCTTTCCCTTTTTCGTGTCCATGTATGCATTAGGAATGGTTTCTCTAGCCACTCAGAACAGATGTAGTTTATTAAGGCAGTCAATTGGCCGTTTATTCTATGATTTGTCCATTCCATTTGTGCAAAAATTTCATATTATACTAAGCCTCATTGAAATTACTTCGGATTCAGAAATCAAGATAAAAGAAATATATCTAACAGATTCTCGTCGGCATTTTTGAAGTGTCTAGATTCTAGGGTAGAAAATCGTAAATAGTAGTATTTACTGTGAGTGTGTTCTGCATGCATGAGTGTACAAAATTTAGAGACGCTAGTTTTACATGCATGTCTAGTGTTATGTTAGTGAGTATTCTTTGCAAACATTTTTCTAGCACTTTCACTACCACACTCACCGCGTGGGCCTGCATTCCTATACCAGCTGAAAATAATTTTTGTCCACGTTCAAAGATCCTTCTTTTTCAAGCCTATTGAAATCGTGTTTGTCTTCACATTTAAAGTTCAAAGACCCCTGTTTTTCAAACCTATTTGAAATCTAGCGTGTTCTTAAAGCCTATTTGGCTTTAAGACGCGCATTTTTGGCAGTCTAACCTCGGAGTTTGCTCTCGTTCTGGTGTTTGCCGACGTGATCGCTCTGTGTTGACCGGCATGCTGCAGTGTTGAGGTCTTAAGGCACCCTGCGGATTAGCCCGGTTCCTAGTCTTCACCGCTTTTCAACCTCAACTGAAGGATCAATATTGTCTCAGTCCGGGGGCTGCAAGAACAACGTTTCGAGTACTCTCAGCTTGACGTTAAAAAAGGCTTGATTTTATTCCTGAAGTCCTGAAATTAAGTGGACGTTCTAAGTTATTTTTCTCTCAACAGACCTGGTGAATGACAGGTTGTTGCATTATTTTATATATTTTAACCTTCTAACTTGGAGAGGTTCGTACTTTTAATTCCATGCACTTATTCCTCTCCAATATTTGTTTATTGTTTGAAGTTCCTTTAAACTCGTGGTTTTTAAATTGCTGCTGCAAAATAGGATTTCACGGTCGCCAGCAATATACCATTCTCTGAGGAGTACTTCAATGAGAAAATATTTTTATTTGTTAGGACGTGCAGTTTATTTTTTCCTTAAGTTCCGTAGAAAAAGTGCTGGGCGTGAAGGGAATTGTTCTTCAGCACTCTCGAGGAGACCAAGCCTTCAGTAACTGGGGGATGCAGGGGGATTTTTAGTCGATGAAAGATGGAGCCCAAAACGGAGAGACAAGTCTGTCTCTTTATGGCATACTTGGCTTGCAATCTGTGTCACTAGGGCACCCGTGTTAAGACAGAAATATGGTTGAGGAAGAAAGGTATCTCGGTTCTATCGCTCCCGAGTTCATCACGTAGAATGCCAGCCTCCTGTCACCATCAGGACCCAGGCCGGCGTCTGAAGTAGTTGTGGTTTGAAGTTAGCGTTTCAGTTCTGCTCGTATTTTCCCTTCTACTACGAGATAGAAATGTACTGCAGAATCGACGTAAAATACTTAACCCGAAACTAATGAAGTAATATGCCGTAAATCAAAACATACCATACATAATTATGAATGCAGAGTATTCCGTACAACAAAGAGGCAACCGTTGTGTTAGAAGTGAATGAAAAAAACACTAATTTTATCAAATATTTCATATTAGATTAAAATTGTTAGTTTTTCTCGTATTGGAAGTCCAAATTCCCGCCCACGAATGTACGCATTAGACCTACACGCTACATGAGACGTCCTTGAGGCGAAAACATCTGAGAAATAACTCTGTATTTCCACTCAGTGACTGTAACAGACTAAAAACTCAGTCTGAGATAATGGTGAAAGAAGTACATACGTACAGTACACAAAAGTAGTTGGAGGATCGTTCTAGGTAAACTCCTTGTAAGTAGGCTTTATATAATTGCTCTGCATTAAGGTTGAGAGGCAATGAGTGCTACATTGCAGCTGGCTGCTACTTCTAAAGGTTTATCTCGTAAGTGCAAACTATCAATTCCCTAATATCCTATAAATGATTTTGAAATTAATGTCTACATTGACTTCAGAGGGTTTAAAATCTATCAAGAAGAAAAAATATTTTGAAATAGCCAAATTGAATGTTCAGTTTATTTTCTCATATAAAAAGGAAAAATCAATGTTCGTTGTATCCTTTAAATCAATGGTATCTGGAATCAATACGGTACTTCACGTATTACGAATTAAAATTATTTTCATTATCTGCTCATCGACTTGAACAACTCCTTCTGTGTCTCATCCTGTTGGTCAATATGTATGTTTTGACTCAGCATCTAGTATACATATTGCTGAGTTATGTTCACTTGCATTGTTAGCGCACTTTCAATAGCGTGCAATCACACAAAACTTGCCTTCTACTTCTATCTTTAACCTTCAACTCTGTGAATAATGCCATCTTGGCGTGAAGGTGTGAGAACCTGTGTGGCCAAGATCCCCTCTTCGTTGGGCCATGGCCGACCAGCTGGACACCGCAACACTCCTCTGGAATTTCGTGCATTATCTGCGACGAGACTTCATGCAATGTTTGTAACGGGACGTCAACAAATACCTGCGGTGGAGGTTGCGCAATATCTGTGCCAGGTGTTGCGCAATATTGGCAAAAGGACGTTGGAAAATATTGGCGTTAAGATATCTTATATGCAGCTGGATGTCGTACAATAACTGGAGCCGAATGTTGTATAGTAACTGCAGCCGAACGTTGTACAATGTCTGCAACGATACGTCGTTAAACATTTGCAGTGAGGCTTCGTTCAAAATTTGCAGCGTGATGTCCAACAATATCTGCAGAGTATTTAGTGCAGGTGATGACGCTGCCAGACAACTGACATCCTGATCCTCCTGGTGAAGGGCTAAACTTCGGTGTATCTGCGTTTGGTATTGGGACTAGTGGGACTATGTCTGTGGAACAAGTGGTAAAGATTTTTACTCGCCTAATGCTTAAAATAAAGTTTCTAAATAGTTGTGTATTTGGAAAAATATAAAAACAGAATTCCCCTCATTTTCACTTTTTTAATTTCAATTTTTTCCAGCCTATTCAATTCACGTTAATCATTGGCATTTTTATGTTTTCAGCTTTTTAAACTAAAGGGACTGGTGAAATCTCTCTAATGAGCCAAAACTAGAGAGTACAAAATTACCAGATTAGCCTTACGCAGACTCACGAGATCACACACCTCAGATTACGAGCGTGATTAACGTTTGCTTAGTAAGAAATTCTATGTGAAGCGCTTGCTGTGTTCGAGATTATTCAATGAGCTTCAATACTTGGATTTATTTGAAATTTATTTGTTGGAAATGATGACCATTAACTCGAGCAACACAAACAAAACATTGATGTGTCCTATGTCTACTCTCTAAATTCTGTCTATTTTGTTAGCGCTGCCTACTTTTTGTTCTACTGAAGCTTCCTTTAGCTGCGTATTGTTTCTTAGCCGTTGGTAAAACAATTTACTGGTGATCCTCTTCATTTATTTAGTCGTGAAGCATACCACTGAATCGTATAATTTTATGTTAGGTAAATTAATTAAATTCTACATTTTTTCCTTTCTTCCCATCAATGTTATTTGCCGTGTAGGTTGTAAGCTACAGCTTAAATCTACGTCAACTGTTGCGATAAATATTTTCTCATATTCTTTAATATTATATCATTAACACCAATAACGATTTTGTGGACTGTACCTTAAATTTGTTTTCATTTAGTTTGTGGCATTATTTATTTTTATGGCAAGGTTTTCTCGAATTTTTGAGCTTCATACTCGGCGGTGGCTGCTGACAATACTTTCATATAATTGCTATCTAATTTTTGTGCTGTGATAACACGAATATGACTGCGATTAAACACAACTTCTTGAAATTAGTTATTTCAACTTTTACACGTTCCATACTGATCCGAATGACTGTCACTCACGATCTAGGACCGTAAAGAGCAAGGGCATGAGTCGAAGTAAACAAGTAAAGCATTTTAGATCGGAAAATTAAGAAAAGTTTGTTACTTGAAAATTTCACGGCAGTTTATCACCAAAATCCTCGTTCGCAATGTTACTCAAGGAGATATTTAGTACTACGATCATCTCCATTTCCATCCCTTATTAGAAATCATCGTAAATTTATGTGACTGTATGTTCTTGGCCTTTATTTTAAGAAAAGTATATTCATTTATTAGACGCGGCACTGATCAGACAATCGGGTAGTTCAATAGCTATTGATATTTCTTTAAATGTTGATAGCGTCTGGATTCATATGGAAAATATTGTAACGTTGTCTATCCATGAAAACGTGCATTTTCACATCTTCTTTCGTGGTGTTTTCTTCAGTAGAAAACGACAATGTTAAAGTTGCTGTCCAGGCTGCTTCTTCTTCAAATATTCAGCACTAATCTCAAAGCAGACATTCTGTTCATCCCCTCTTTTGTGATAGATGCAATGTGATGCGTCAATGTGGTGCTGGAGTGTCAATGTTGAATGTGGCATGTGATGTAGACATGAGGAAATACCGTGAATGTGAGCACAGCCAGCATGTGTTAAGGATGTCAGACTGGTGCGAATGTGCTAGACAAAAGTTTGTAAATGACGAATCACTTCAAAATCCCTATGATGTTGAAAGCTGGTTGGGCATAGATGTGGTCATGATTGATTGTATGGGAGGAAAATGGGGTCACTCCTGCGATTTTTATATTCTTAACAAGGAAAATGCTTGATGGGTTGAAGTACCTGGCATGTGAACCTTCCATGCGTAATGATGAATGTGTGTAAATTATAAACGATTGTGTGCGATGAAGTGTCGATGGTGAATGAGTGTCGATGGTGAATGAGTGTCGACGGTGAATGAGTGTCGACGGTGAATGAGTGTCGACGGTGAATGAGTGTCGACGGTGAATGAGTGTCGACGGTGAATGAGTGTCGATGGTGAACAAGTGTCGACGGTGAGTACTCGAGTGTCTATGGTGAACGAGGGGGTATGCAGGTTAGCAAACAATATCGAGCGAGAAGGGATGAGTGGGGATATTGGACGGTTAGGGAACGGTATGTCCTCACGTTGTGACTGGCTGCACGACGCAGGAAGCGTAATTGGAACTAATGGAAATTTTTTGAACGAAAAATAAAAATAAGGGACCCAGTAGATATGTTATTTTTTAACAAGTAAATAAAAGCGTGTTATGCATTTCGTAGCAAATTGTTAAAATCAGAATTTCAATGCGGGCAAATTGGAACCCATATTTACTGCAGACTTAACGGCAGATTTACTGCAGAAGAAGCGTGTTGCCAGGAGGTTGGAGTTTGTGATGAGTGTTGATGTGTATGTGAGTGTGTGCAGTAAATTTAGTTACCAATACGATCGATTGTTCCATCAATTTTTTGTCGCATATGGTGGAAACTGAAACTCATTCTGTCTAATCAGGGTGTCTTTTTTATTTACTACGTATCGTTTTGTTTGCGTACTTTGAGTAAGGTTATCCGACAAACTCATATTGTCATTACCTCAATTTCTGTTTTTCAATTTACCTTTGGATTAAAGTTTAGACGGCATCGATCTATTTGCTAATCTTGGTCCATGTATGACTGGAAGCCATTTCGAGCAAGCCAGAGTTCTGGATATAAGGAACCAATCTCGCCTCTGAGACCGTATTTCTTTACAAGTTTCTGACAGTTTGCATCCTTTTGGATAACGATTCGGGATCCTGTCCATGATTACATAGCTCATGAATGGCATTTGATCCTGTTCCCATCTGCAGATTTTTACGAGATGTAAAATGAAGAGACTAGTACAGGGTGCGGCAACACAACTTCTCTTCTTTAAAAAGGAAAACGCTTTGAAAAAAATGCTATGTTGCCGTACCCTGTATTTTGGGATTTTATTTTGACACTGTATTTGGCCTCGTGATCAGAAAGCAGTCCAATGTCGTGTTCGTACAGAAATTGTTCCCGGCTTTGATGTTCTGAAAAATAACTTCTACTGTAGATAAATAAGATACAAACTTCCAGCTTGTAATCCATTAATATTTGAACAGAGTTTTGAACAATCACAGGTTTTTTGAAATTTTTAAAGTATTGTGCATTGTGATCGTTTTTTTAATATCATTTTTTAATAATATCTAATTATTATTAGCTACATTTAGGATTTAACAGATGTTCAGATTGACTGAACACTGAGTCAAAAGATAAATGCATGATTTTGTCTACCTCAATGGAGAGTGAGACATTTAACACGTTTGTTGCGATGCGACCCACCGGTGGGTCACTTAGGTTAGGTTCTGTAATTTTTTCAGATCCTTCTAGTGACTATGCGTACAAAGTGAAGTTTTACACCAATCAGGCAATCGCAACAAACGTGTTAATATTCGATTTATTCTGCCCTGGTGATGACGTGAAACGAATGCGACTGAGCTTTCTGACCAAGGGATCAACTTACTTGAGATTAGATTCTTTTTGCCTGCGTGACAATTTGTCTATGAGGTTCAGGTTTTAAAACCTATATGATACTGTTGACTTTGTGTCAATACAGGAAAACAAGAGGAATGAGCGTGAAGAACATGCGAAGAATGAGTGAAGTTTTATAGCTTATAGCGAACAGAGCCATTCTTCCTTATGGAGGAGAAGGAAGAGACTTTCTCGGCCTTTGCAAGAAAAGGACTAAATGGTAGAAAGCAGGAAAGAGCACTAACATGCGTGGTCGAAGGAGCATTGCGCACGAAGAATTGAGAGAATTTTATAATTTGCGTTCAAGTTCAATTAAATTTTTCTACACTGTTTCATTTTGCCTGAGCTAGTGTATGTTTAACCCATAGAATAAGTTTATAAGAGATGGAAATTAATTTTTGCGATTGCTGCAGAGGTTCAGTTTCGGTGTTTTTCCTTTTTGGATTTTCAGTTATCAACTCTTCCAGATTCTGTGCCTTGTATGCCTCGTGGATCACAATATGGTGAGTGCCAGGTACTTAATTTTTTCGCTTCTTCCACAGAATTTTTTTATCAACACGTATTGTATGCAATTAACACTCATGTGCCGATACCAATACTTCTATTAAAACTATTAAGAAATGGTTAATACAACCTTACGAAATATAAACTTTTCATTGCTACCGACATCACAAATAAAACTCATTCTGAACAAGAGTTTAGCTCATCCTTACCTTAGTAGGAACGAACCTTCTGGCCCATTCTTGGGTCGGATAATTACTTCGATAATTATTCGGTTGTTTACCCAAGTCCCATGCCGTATTTCTAGCCGCGTCAACCATGTCGGCAGCGGGATTCGAACCCGGGTCTTTCCGCTCGCAAGCAGATTCGCTCACCAGTCGACCAAGCTGGTGATTCAGTCGACCAAGCTGGTGATAAGGCTCATCCAGATCCCTGGCACGGTGATGTGTCCTGATATCGTCCCCTCAAACCAGTGGTACATAGTTGTTTATGGTAAAATTTCTACAAAGTTCTTGGTTCTTCTGCTTTCCAAACCTTTCTCTCGTTCTACTATTAAAGCTACAAGATCACTGGACCTCGATGATCTGAGCGTGCATTGAAACATTCCCTCTACCGAGCTACTCGAGCACCAATCTTGGTTAACGTAGATGACACTACGACCACGTAGTTACATGCAAGCCAATGAAAGTCCCAGGTATTGTAGCCCTAAATCTTGGTTAACGTAGATGACACTACGACCACGTAGTTACATGTTAAGCAATGAAAGTCCCAGGTATTGAAGCACTAAATCTTGGTTAACGTAGATGACACTACAACCACGTAGTTACATGTTTAGCAATGAAAGTCCCAGGTATTGTAGCACTAAAAATTGCAGTTAGCCGCACCGAACATTACCTTCTACTCATACAAATTGCCGTTATTTTACTATTACACAAACCAGCATTGTATTCTTATAAATGACGAGCATACTATGCGTCTCATTTGTCAGCATTACACCCTTATATAAATTACTAACATTTAACGCTCGTGTAATAACCAGCGTTGTATGGTTGCGAATTGGAGTCATTGTTCGTTATCAATTTTCAATATTGATTTTCTTTCCAATTGATCCTCAGTATCCAATTTCCTGTGATACTTTTTTCCATTTCCAAACGTTGCGCTGCTTTCGATTTCCATTCCTTGTCACAGTTCCGATAAATTAGGTGTCGCTTGTAGCAACGCTTCGAAGTTCCAATACCTTTGGTACCAGAGCTTGCCAATACCAAACCTGTGTCCACCTTATATTCAGTGCGTGCTTTCCCTTTAAGTCATGGCAAATGCCCCTGAATATGTTCGGAATTACGGTAGATGAAGAAGTGATACGGTAGAAGTGGTAGACATTCATATTATTGATAACTCTAACTTGCGAGGTAAAATTTATCGATTAAATTCATTTCTGTATAAATTTAGCAGTGAAATGGTAAGTACGCAGTATACAGGGTAACCCCTCAAAAACATTGACTCTAATTTTATTATTACTAGTTCAACGGGTATGGTTCATGATCTGTTAATATTTTTATTTTAAATATATTCATGAAGTATGGCAGTATCCAAGATACATGGCGTAAGAAAAGTTTAATAATATAGAAAAGTAATTTACATTTAATCTGAATTAATTATGGACTAGATCTAATGATCTTTATTCTTGTATATTTATAGAAATGAGGGAAATCAAAAAGATTTTCTATTGTTGATTTAGGGCTGATCCGAATGCATATATCAGTTGATTGCATGTGTCAAACGCGCTCATAACGATGAAACTTGGTAGAGCGTTGCACACGGACGACGGACACGGCTCTTATTATAATAGTACAGATTTATTGTATGTATTTCGAATACTAATTACATGCATCAATTTTTGTGAGCATGTAGATAGATACATATATAACATCTATTTTATGCATGTAATTGGGATTGTAGGTACCAATAAATGAAAATACAACTTTGATAAACTTTTATAGGTCACCCTCTATGTACCTTGTTTATATTGAGCGTGGTGAGTTTGATAAGAGGCGAGCAGTGTAGCTTTAGTAGGGGTAGGAGGTAGCATGGATCGATTGTTTGTGGCTAGTCCTATGGGAAAACATATTGAACAGAAGGGAAAGCTCTGACTTAGGACTTCGTTATTCTTGGAAAGGCGTAAGGCAGAATTGATTGGAGTGCTATGGAGGCTTTTGAATTTTATAGGGTGGGTCATGTTACCGGTCTCTTCGTGCTGTTCTATTGAAAAAGTGTGGAGTTTTCATATGAACCTTAAAGCGCGTGTGCTTCAGAATTGAGGCTGACGTTATTTTTTACTTTCTAATGCAGGTTGCGGTAAGACGTGAAGCAGGATTGGGTGAGGTAGCCTTGGTTAAATGTGTTCTTAAAATGTAAATCTTTAAGTTTTTGGCAACAGTTGAAAACTGAAAGACAATGACGGTGTTCACAGGCTAAGTCAATTACTTTTTACGATTGATGCAACTC
The DNA here is from genome assembly GCA_006783055.1 of Trinorchestia longiramus. Lineage (NCBI taxonomy): Eukaryota > Metazoa > Arthropoda > Malacostraca > Amphipoda > Talitridae > Trinorchestia > Trinorchestia longiramus. Next base: position 76,578 of record VCRD01000942.1, read on the forward strand.
CAGTAGCAGTGTTGGAGAAAAAATTTCGTTGGCTAAAAGCGCAATAAGAAAGAGTGCGCTACAAAACACCCGTATTCATCAGAGCCGTCGTAAAAGGAGCCTGAGAGTGGGCGAAAGATTGCTAGGTTTGCTAAGTGTTTAGTGACTGCTATTTCTCTTGTCTTCTTTTGTAAGAGGAATGAAGGAGGAAAACAGTAGATATAATAGCCACCATGACATAGTGGGATAGTTTAGTGATCGAGATTTGCAGAGGCGAGCAATAATACTAATAAATATAATAAAAGTAATAATATAATAAAAATAATATAATAAAAGTAATAAATAATAATAAAAGTCTCCAAAAAATATACTCACTTTTAGACTGCCATTACTCATATATTTTGTTTTAATTGCAGTATTTATTGACCTAGATGCAAGACTAACGAGTTGAATTAAAGGGAAAAAACATTGAATTCAAAAAAATGAAATGCCGTAAAAGAAAACTTCAATATTCTTCCCGTATTCTAGTTTTCCTTTAGTAATGGGCAGTCAAAGCGTGAGCACATATTTTTGGGACACTCTGTAGTTCAAGTGGAGGTTCTCATATTTAAAAAAACAGTGATAATGAATCCACCAGTGTTCTATAGGATACGTGAATGATACGACTCGTCTTCGGTTACCCTTCATCCTCATAAATGTAAGACCAGCATCGATGTGTCATTATTTTAAATAAAGCTACATCCAAATGCAAGTAACTCGCGTGCTTACTTAATAGAACTCGCATGCTAGTCCTAAGTAAATTTCTATTCAAGATTAATCATTGTATATTAGGAGACATGAGAGAGTTTTATATTTCAGATATCCATCACCCGTAAAAACAACACGAATTTTGTGCGTAAAAGATGTATCACACTGCGCTTAAAAGGGTTAGCTACCACTTCAATATTTCCTCCGGAGAGAGTCTCCTATTAAATTTCCTATTACATGATACCTATTTGCCAGAATTTATCCCATGCAGATGACGGATTACCTCTCGCTTCGGAAAATCTTGCATAATTTTTCCCCTAAATTTGATTAGATAGTCAACTTGGGCGCATCACTGAGAATGAACCGTTCCCGGGTTTCCTTAATTAGACGCTTTTTGAGATTAATTTTCATTCGTGCGATTTATTTCTTGTTTATGTTCTTAAATCTTGTTTAATTTTTTCATCTTATTAACACAGGGATTTAGTATTTTGCTTATTTTACCCAGAATGTTTTCTGTATCTGAAGTTTGCCACATAATTCCAGGACAAAAACATGCCATCAGTTCAAATGCATTTATTTTTATCACAAGATATGTCCTATTTGAGATGTGCTCCCTCACCACAGAGGCATTTGCATCTTCAAGGTTTTTATTTACAGCCAAATCTTCTTAGCCTTTAACATTATTTATTATACATTTATTATACTCCTATACAGTCGTGTCTCAACTCTCCTCTGTGGAAAGCTATCTTGCTCGATAAAAAAGTCTTCTCTGTCTGAAGTGTTTGCATACTCTCTACAAAATTTTTTTGTCATTAAGGTTTTCGTTTACAACGCTACTTTTTTTACGTCGTGAAGATATTCTTTCTCTGTTGTATTTGTCACGAAAGTTTTAATTTATACACAAAGTTTTCTGTATCTCGTGGGATTTCTCCTGCCAATCCCTATGCAAAGAATTTTTCTTGGAGGTAAACACTTTTATTTGCTATTTAAAGGATACATCCTTTAAATTCTTCATCTACGATTGAATTTTTTATTTGAAACGACTTGTGATGAATAGCTCCTTCAAGAGTCAAATTTATGCTAGAAAATCATGCATCTTTGATCAAAGAAAGAATTCTGAAGTGACTGAGCCTTGAGAAGTCCATCTGCGGCTCGTGCTTTATAAACATAGCTAGCGCTCATTTATCATTTCACGTGGAATTTTTATACCTCAAATAGCCGATTTGTTTATACTTTTAGAGACTGAGATTGCTTCTTTGTTTTATTTTTCAACTGCTTCGTCTTTAAAATTCACTATGAGAAAGGAGCCGCTTCATAATGTGTAGGAATCAGCGTTTATATTCAGAACTCAGGCTGTAGAGAGACTTTATGTATGCTTGTCACACATTATTTAATTCTTTGTTATTCCAGTCTTTCTTTTACATTACTAGTTTTTTTCTGCAGCAGGATAATATAGTCACAGCAACATCGTGCTGCCAAGAACATGGTTGTTTTCGAGAAAACTTGAAAAAAATTAGTTCATTTTAATAAATTAATCATATTTCTTAAACCAAAGTTCAAAAGTTGCAAAGCATGAATGATGAGATCTAGCAACATCCTCCCTATTTTCCTGATATCTTCTACTGATAATCTCTTATTTAACCACTATAAGCATTTCGAAAGTTCATCACAGCAAATGGTGAATTTTTTTCGAGCATATGAAATGGGATTTGGGAAACGCTAGAGAAAGGTCTGAACTCAATGTGGATCATATTTTGATTAGATAAATAAGGTTCCTAACTCTTCCTTAACACTTTATTGTTTACCGTTCATATATGAGATTTCATGCCCGGAACCTAATAATATTGGACTGTACTGCTCGATGTTCCATATTGTGTCATTTCTGATGCCGACACATCACACATTATTGTTACTTTAGTAAATCCATTAATGTTCCTGAATAGAAATTAATAATTGAGAAATAAATTATCTTAACTCTTGAAGGAGTAAATAAGAGCCCTAGTTTCCGTATATCATCTTCGTGACTCATGAATGCAGCTTCACCTCGTGTTCGAAATAGTCTGTGTGATGTACCTGTTTCGCCTTGTTGTTATGAAAGCTATTAAACCAGTACTAATTTGTTCTATCTGATAGCATGTATAGTTTTTTTTACTGGTCTCTCTTTATCATAATGTAGCAATGACGTATAAATTATGTACCATTATTCTTGAAAAAAATATGCATGCATCCATTGCAAATACTTGACAAGTGTATTTCTGTACGCTTCGAAGTTGTCTCGTTACCTTTTTCTTCGCACAATGCAAGTCGTTCACTTGTGTGTGTTCGCGCTCGTCACTCTCGTCTGTATTTTTTGACGCTAGAAGCAATTTTCATCTGCATTTCCCTACGTCGGAAGTTGCGGATATTTTTATTTTCCTACTTTACAGTACCTTGCAGTCGGGTTCTCGTTCGTTGCAATTCGCATTCGTATTTACCTGCTCTTCAAGTAGTTTATATCCATACTTTCGTGCATTGCAAGTAACGGACATCTATTTTTCTACACTGCAAGCTGCTCACATTTTATTTACATGCGTTGCAAGTAGCTCAGCCCTGGATATACGTCAAGGTGATGACGAATGGAGGCGGCATTACCTTCCACATCAGGTTTCGTCCTCCGATGACGAGCGCTGGTTGACCGGTGGGTCATTCAGGTTAGGTTCTGTAATTTTTTCAAGCTTTCTAGGGACTATGTGTACAAAGTAAAAAATTGCACCGGCTAGACAATCGCAGGAAACGTGTTAAATTGTTCAGGCTAAGTTTGTCGTCGAAGAATCCTCCTTAACACGTTGCCTCCGATTGCCTGATTGGTGTAAAACTTCACTTTGTACGCATAGTCACTAGAAGGATCTGAAAAAGTACAGAACCTAACCTCAGTGGTACACATACGTACCACTTCGGAGTCAACGTGTTAACCCTAGAACGGTAACCTAGGGGTGATTTTCTTCTTAGTTACCATGCTTTTCACGCTTCTAAAATAGAGGGCCGTCATTCATGGCTTAACACCAAGGCTGACATTGCTACTGAACATAAATGAAATGCCTGCCTGTATTCAATAATGAAAGTTGAATGAAAAATAATCTTTTAACTTCAGATTTTCATTGCAGTTTTGTACATTTATGAATTGTTTGCTATTCTTCTTTATGCACGTTCTTCCTTCCTTTCAACACGGAAGAATGCATGAATTGGATTATTGTTTTCCAGCGAATCTTGACGAACTTCTGGCGCCTCATCGTAGAGAATTCTTCAGATGATCTCTTGAAGGCAGTGATTGTTTTTCATCGTAGTACATCGGGGCTTTTGGCATTTACTACGTTTTGAGAATCTTTAGATAGCTGAAACAAAATGGACGGTCACTAATCTTGTGGTTATTTAGTGGAATTAGTTTTATTTTTTCCGACAATCCTGTTATTTAATTTTTTAGACTCTATCGTAGGCCAGACCGACTCATGCAATCTAGTTCTTGCAGGTATATTTTCGAGCGTATTAATTCAGTGTTGATTTTTGTTGTTTTTTCAGGCGATTGCTGCCGAAAAAGAAACACTCGAATGATTGCAATGATAGAACTGAGAATATTTGTAATCTACTGGTGCATCCCCGTATAATAAATATGACAGTATGTTATGCATAAAATGCTTAGAATTATGCGTGACTCCTCTTCATTGCCCGTTAAAGTTATGAATTTGAATTTCCCCGTAAAAAGTTGTCAAAAGCTAAGGTTCACGCCTGAGCAAACTTGGGATGGAATTACGCTTACATTTACGACCACGTTTACGTACTTACGAAGGCACAGAGAGGTGCTGCGAGACTGAGTAATTCATCTCCTAATGAAAGTCACACTAACTCGGTATTCCTGTTCCAAAACCTTGTAGTTCAGTTGGGGCAAGTGTGACGAACAATGGAAAGTTTACCTCCGATTTCGGTTGTAAAGCGGTTGTAAAGTTGATGAGCTTTTGGATTGTACTCCATAAATTCATGAAAACCTGAATTTAATACGGAGAATATCGTGTTACAGTCATACGAGTTTTGGCGGTTGCGATTGCAGCTGCTGTTTAATTAACAAGTATGTGTTCATTTGAACCATGAACACGGAAACTGCCAAAAGCGTTGTTTGTGTGTTCGAGTGATTTGTTGTGAGCTGTTGGTGCGAGTCAGGAACGTGTTTCAATTTCTTACATGTATTATACTGCTCATCCAGCCGGAGGTCCAGTATTAGTATCTGTACTGCATTGACATTTGTGCCATTTGCCCCTTGGATGACAGTGTTTTCTAAGAATTTTAGAGAAGCGCAACTTCCACAGCCGCTCTTTCTTTACCCGCATGCGACGAAGAAGAACATACACGACAGGTCGCGCAAGGACAACGCTATGTGTGTGTCACTTTTACTTGTGTAAGAGAAATCCGTTCTCTGCATAAATCTATGTTATAAGGGGATAAATAAATTCAAAATTGTTATACTGTGCTCACGAAAGCGCATGATTTCTGACTCACTCTTTTTGTGAAGCGTTTTTTTTGTCACGTTCTAAAAAGTTATGTTCGAGTATCTCTCTGATTTTACTCGTTCCTGTGAAAATTTCTCTCAAAATTTTCACCTTCTACAGTCCTTATCCGTACACTCAGAATCACTTTCTTTATTAAGCTTATAACACTTGTGTAGTAAAACTATATAATTTGTAAAGAGTCTGCATAATTCAGTTTCCCTCATGCTGGGCTCGTTTGGCTGATGGCATTTCCGTACGCCGCTGTCAGTCCAGTGTCGTGAACATGAAGGTGCAATTCTTGTCGCTGTAATTAAAAATTCAAAGCACTGTTCAGAAACTTGATGCTGAAGTCGCGTAGCGCAGGTGAGATGCCATGGCCTGCTCTGATTGGCTCTTCTCCAGTCTCACTTCGGGTCAGTGTGCCGGACGTACTATGAACTTCTTTGCTTTGTTTTGACATTACTGTGTTAAATATTTGTTAGGTTAGATTTTCTGTAGGAAACTGTTTCAATGAGAGTTATCTAAAATAATAGTATGTGATTCTTATCTTGCGTTTTTCTAGTGTTACCAGTCAAAAAATAGATGAAATACGATATATAGCGCTTGCTGTTTAAATTAGGACTCATCTCTGTTTTCAGACTCAATTATGTTCCCAACGCATAATGAATAATTCAAATTTACATTATTTTGTACTAGAAAGATTTCCTGGTGTAGAAATGTAGGCTTAAAGTGCACCCTCTTGTATGGAGGCCGAAGTTGTCGCACTTTAAGCCCAGCCTCCACGCTGCCGTCGGTTATCGAACGGTGAACAGCGCCCTCCAGGATCCAGTCTCTTCGTGGAGCCTCCGCATTCTAGGTCGGTCCAGTCCTGAGTTCCAGAGTCATTTCTTGCACTGGAGAGCTGGAGTTCTTCCAACCACTCATAAAATATACTGCTTTTGAAGCGGACTCGTGCTCGGAACATAGTTGTCGCCCAGGCTAGAGCACGCCGTACACAAGAAAGACACGATTTAAAACATCTCGGCTTGAAAATCACATTTTTCATCGTCAGCAGAGAGCAATGGTTATCTAGGAACTCCATTCAAAGCTGAAGCATTTGCGTTTACAGGGGATATGGTTTATCTTCTTAGCAGATTTACCTCCTAAACTATTAAAAGATAATCTGAAAATTTTCTCCTTTCTCTTGGATTAGGTGAGAGCATTCGCTGGGAAATTTGAATCTCATTTTTGCCTGCGTTCGACTGAAAGAGATTGAGATTTTTCTCTCGAGAAGACTTGAGAAAATGTCCAGCATTCCAGAAACTAAAGAAGAAGGTTCAGCTGAAGGCCAAGACGGAGGTAGTGGCAGTGGAAGCAGCAGCAGCGCAAACCTAACTAGCAATTTCGGAAACCTTCGCCGCAAAAGTTTGACTATCACCAATAAGACTGCTGCGATGGACGAGAAGAACCAACTGTTGCGACAGAGCAGCTTGTCTTCCCAAGTCAAGCGGTCAAGCTCTGTTGATAAACATCGCCCTTTTTGTGAGAAGAAGTAAGAAGTACAAGGTTAGCATATTGCTTCTTTGTCTATTCTCTACATTTATCCATAACTCATTGTGGAATTTTCTTTAATCTGAGTTAAACCTCCATAATAAAATTTTATTCATCATGGCTTCTGCAACTTCAACAGTTACAATGTTGGAAGAAGACTCAAAAGAGTCGATCGGAGGCTCAGGAGGTCAAGAGGCACCGACGACGAGCACCATTCCTAAGCTGCCGTTACCTTCGACAGCTTTAGGACTGGAATTGAACGATCTAAGTCAGGCTTTGTGACGGTTAACTTCTCCCGACCTTCCTCCTCCTTCTCCTCAGCTGTCTTCGCCAGCTCCTCTTCATTCTCCTCGTCGGACAGCATCCGATCGACGAAGTCAAAGGAATTCTTTTCGAGAAATGATGGATCGCAAAAAGAATAGAGGTTCGCTTAAAGAATGTTCGAGCTGGCACCCTTCACCGCGCAGTTCTCTTCGAGACCACCCAAATCGTCTAACTCCGAGAGGATCGTTGAAAGAGTACTCGTTACGAGTGAGTACACGTGGGTCTGCAAGAGATTTTGTTAGAAAATTGAGCCCTCGAGGTTCAATGAAGGAGCTTCCCTGCAGCAGCCCCGGCGGTTCTTTTAAAGCAATTCGGTTTCTCAAGGGAGGATCTCTGAAAGAACAATCGTCCAGTCGGGTAAATCAGATGCGCGGCATGGCCACTTCTGCCATGTTAGTTCCACTACCTCTGTCCTGGCAACTAGGAGGTTTAGCCGCTATCGTTGCTCCCTCTAATATTTCTGCTTCTGCGACTCCGCCTTCGCCAAGCTCTCCGGTTATTCCACGGATCATCTCAACCAACTGGGAGTCCCTTGGATGCTACGACCCGTACAGGTACCGTGGATGTGTCCAGCGCTTGTCGACCCCTCCCAAGATTGCAAACCAACGTACGTTTCTACCCTTGTGTCCATCCGCAGCATTTCGTTGCCCCGAATTTATGTCAAAGTCGAACCCTGTACATGTAGAATACATTTCTGTGCTGACTCACTCACTGTGCATACCTATTTTCGATTGAGTAAAAATGCTGTTGTAGACCCCGATTTGTACAGAAAATTATGGGCTTCGTTGTCAACGTTACTTGTTTTGTAATATGGTAATCATGTTTTTTTTCTGTTGACTTCAGGCTTTAAATACTCGAAATTTTATAGTGAAACCTCATTTCAATGAATTTTGGTACTTCTCTAGTATTCTGTAATGTCCTCCCAACTGTGTAATTTCTGTAACTGTTGACATTAGTATCAAGTTGTGTTTTTCTGTATATATTTTTAGGTATTTGAACTTGGGGCAACAAAACATAATTGACATAGATATCTACGTATACATCCTAAGATAAATTATTGCCAACATGTAATTTTCAGCTTTCTGATCTAAAATCCTATCAATTTCTCAGGGGATTTTGCTCAATAAGATTCTCCTTCAGTCTATATCTACGGGTTTTGTGGCCCTTAACGTAACATGATGGCATCTGAGCTCCACTCGAGAGGCATAGAAATGTTGATAACGTGTGTCGTCAGTTTGTTTTGAGAGGTTGCAGGCTGAGTTCCGCAAGAAAAATATGAGTTCCATTTCATAGTTAAGTAATGTTCTTTCTCAAAACATGACTCTGTTTTTCTAGTCTTTTCGATATTGACTTGTGGTAGTCTTGCTTCACATTTTCGTCTACTTGCAATAGTTTCAGGACTTCTTTTTCTAACTGCTTTGGATTGAGCCTGCCAATGCTTTGGAACTTCATGGCTCTGTACTATTGTTTTTTTTAGGAAGATGGGTTTGCGCAAATGTGAATTTATAATCTGTTTTTCGCTTCCTTAAAAAAATTGTGGGTATCTCATATGCAGTCTAGAAATTGTTCTTATTTTATCTACTTGAAGCAACATTTTTTTCGCTCTCGATAGATAACTGTTTAGGAGTATTTGTTGTTTAATGCAGGAAGTTGACTTGCAACTTCTTCAATGACGATTTCGATGCATTAATACTAACTTAATACCGTATGTTTTGAAATGACTGAACTGAGAGGATTCTTTCAAGGGTGACCGTGAGCAAGAAACAACGCGTTTATTTTTCGAAGCTACGTTAGTACATGCTGCTTTGTTTCCAAGTGGTTAAATAACATTTCAAGAGGGAAAATATCAGCAGATTTATTTTCCTGCCGCTGCGTTAGAGATCTAAACGAAAACGATGTATAGCACGCTGTGAAAACACCGGGACGATTTCTAGCAGCTGTGAAACATGAGAACCCCTAAGTTATCTGAATAGAATAGGATATGGCTACAGAAATGAGTTGTTTGGTCTATTTTTGGATTGATACCCAAGTTTCATGCTGTCTAATAAAAAGGCATCAATCACACGCATACACCTCAATTATACATTGATATTTTACTCACGTGCGCACGCGTTAATCGCTTATAAGCATTTCCATCAATCAAACACACCGCAAACATACATAAAAGAGTTAAGGAGGATATATAATTACTGTACAGAACTGGGGGCTCCTTATCCAGTATTGGTCGAGATGATTTTTTTAATATTTTCACAGTGCCAGCATAAGTGATATTTTCGGGTAGCTAGTTCCATTTTCTGACAATTTTAACTGGATAGTAGTTTAGAGTCGTAGATGTCGTTAAGGTTTTTCTTATTGGTGTATTGCCTATTATTCATTATTATTCTAAGTTTATTAGAATGGGATTATTTCCATAGTGACATGACTGATTTTTTTCATTTCTTGGCGTGAAATTAGCTGAATACGTGGGTGACGACTGATGTACTTATCCTAAGGCGGATCCTATGTATCATATAACAAATATTGTGTTTCATTTAATCGCGATGCAAAACTGCGAATAAGCTTTATTCCCTTTGAAACAGCTGTTTCTTTGCAAACACAGCTAACATCGACGATACAAGCGTACTATGAGGTGTTTTCTATTTGACGGATTGTCGTCTCGTTTCAATGTTGTATTTATTTACGGTAATAGTTGTGTACCTTATCTTTGGAATGTGTTAATGTATTGTATTAAATAACTCCCAATTTTAATGTTCAACTACTAACGTGTTATTTGTAACTACTTAAATGTACTAGACGATACTGATTTTTTTTTAGAGTGTACCTTAACTGCGCTGGTATAAACCATTTCAAATATAATCGATGCTCCTAACACAGTCTCAATCAAGATCACCGTCGTTACGGGTAAGATAGTGTTTCTTTTTATTAAAGAGAAATTATTTTTTTAAATTAGAGATTAAAGAAGGTTAACAAGTCGAAGCTTCAAATTTTCAATGAGTTTAATGACTACTGATAAGAGCTTAAGGAAAATTTTTAATTTTTCCTCGACAGTGCTGTAGTTTATCTTATTAACTGAAAATTTCACGGTAGGATTTAGTTATAAACACTTGAACAATACGTGGTGTGTATGGTTGAGGCTATGGTAAAGCATTGATTGATTATATCCTATCGCTCAGCCTTCATGTAAACTGTTTTTGCACCTTATGTATAGGTCTGAAGATCGTGATAACCTTCCCACCTCTGACTGTGATAAAAGCACCCCTACGCTTCTTGTTGTTGCAATTGCACTCGCTCTCATCTTTGTACTGCGCCGCTCACTTGCGGTGTGTAGCTGTAGCGAACTCCCGAGTCGCATGATATGATGCTTTGAGTCTAGACTTTAGCTGGTGGCAAGCTTCTTGAAATGTGTTGGCTTTGACAACTTTTTCCTTGGATCTATAGTTGGCGATAAAGCTTTGATCTGCTAAGGTAGTGAGCTAAGAAAAATTTTGGCAGAAGAACGAACTGAGATACTTTATGACGGCTATTTTTAAAGCCTCATGACATCGTACTGATATATTGAAGTATGATTCTCATCACAGCTGCGCTGTGACAACTTTTTATAGATCTGTGAGTATTTTGGGCAAAAGGAACGGTGAAAAATCAGTTGTGGGTTTGGCTTGAAGACCGTATTTCCGATTTCTCTCATTTGAATTTATGTCATTCTGTCAACTTCTCGATCGAGTGCAATTCCTTGTGCTTACTCCCTTTCAGCTTCTAGCTTTTCCTCCTTGTTACGAGATTGAATTCATGGATGCTGGTGCAAATTTCAACTAGATACGACCTATTACATTCAATGATTATTCCAAAAATAGCATTGGAAAGTTTCAAATAGAGATACATTAACTCTTCTGATCTATCATTCCCATTTCAGAAGTAAAACTTTTAATTTACTGCAGGCGGCTTTCACCAGTCATAGATGTCATTACCTGGAGTAAATTCTTAGAAAATGAAAAGTTTTACTCGAGTTTTTCCAGAGTTAAAATATGAATCTCGAGTTGCGAATTACAATTTCTACGCTGTAGGACTCATCTTCTTTACGATTCCTCATATTTGTTGTTAGATACAGCGCCGGCAAAAGCATTCCAGGGTCTGTAGAGACGCCGTATTTATGTTTTTTTTTCTGTGGACAGTTAAATTCTGTTGTAGCTTGACGTCAAAAATGGAGAGAAAAGTGAATGGGTTTTGTACTTTCCTAAAAATTCGTTTCTGTCCACGGAACCGCCGAGTCTAGGTTGAGGGTCCGTAATCTTTTAGAGTTCTGAGCGAATTACTCTTAGTAGTAGATTCTTTCAACAGGGTATGGGCCTTTTTAAGGCATGTTCTTTCATGCAGTGTAAGGTTTAGACGAAGTGCACAAAAAGTTATAATAAAAAATAGCTTAGTGACGTTTACTGTGATTAGTAAACAGACATATTAACTTGGTCTGGTGGTTTTTCGTTTCCATATTTAGCTCTGTATATCATAAAAAGGTTAATATAGAAATTATTTCCGGAATCTTGATTAAGGTTTTAATGTTCTACGAATAAAATAAGGACAAACTAACTTGTGATGTTATCTAATTTCGTGTGTTCATATTCACTTGAATTTGGATGAATCCTAAACCAAAAATTCGATGAAGAATCTTAAACGAACATAGAGCAAGGTTCCGTGTTTTTTGAGAATTATCATCAGCCAATTGAAATTTTTGATCGATACTGACAAATACAAAAACAAGAAAAGGTATTTAAATAAGCGTGTGCTTGAAAAAATAATATTTTAATGTTATGCGTGTGATGGTATTGAGTTGGTATTCATTATTTATTTAAGGATTGTTACTTATTTTATATTTTTCTTAGCTACTAAGAAATAGAAAATGAGCAATGAAGTAACGACAAGTAACTCGTGAAAAGCTGCGAAATTTTTTTTCGTTGTGACAATATCATTAAATTAAAATTTCAAAACAAATAATGGTATTTTCCATTTTCTTCTATTCGCTGTAGTGAATATTTTCAACATTTTTATCATCCCATCGTGAATAGCACGTCCAATGATGCCTTGAAAGCTAATTCGGACGTGTTGAGCTAATAACTTTTTTAAATTCTACAGCTTTCAACTTTTTGACCAAATCCAAATTTTGAACGGTGCTGAGTTCTGACGTTATTTTTCTTAATTTGTGATATCCTTGTTAATCGTGTTCCTATTCAACATTTGTTAGGTTCAAATCTCGTTTCAATTTAATCTTAGCAGTCGTCGACTTTTAGGATGTGACATGAAATGACGTTCCTAAGTGTCTCTCTGAGCTATCTTGAAAAATAGCAGGCAATACTTTGCGGGACCTTGTCAGGTACTGCATCAATGAACGTCGTTGTAATAAATGTTTATTGTGCTATGAACATCGTTCTTATTTTCCTACGGTTTCCTAAGAAAAAATATAAAGCTTTAAAGTACATTTTTTGCTTCAGTTGCCAAAACCCTCAATTTTGATGCCAGTCGCGATGCCAATTCACAATTGCCGCAAGAATAGACCCTCATGAATGAACTGTATTATACTATTCAGAGTAGAATAAACATGTGAATATTTTGACGTAACTACGATCGTAAAATAAAATTTCAATAAACACAAGTATTGGTGAAGGTCCATTATGAGATGCTCACCTGTATTTGTATGTGTGACTGTTCATGCCCACACAAGTCTTTTACATTTCTGTTTTGCTCTTATGATTTGATATTTTTAATTTCTTTTTCTCCTTGTAGGAGTCCCAATGTACACGGAAGTTTGTTTTCTCTATTTTCCCCTCATAACTGCAATTTTTCGTGTCGACACTCGCTCTTATGCCCGGCTTACAACAGCTTTTAGGCTTTCAACTTCTTAAAGTTTGCCTTGGGGCTGAGTTTCTTGATGGATTGTTTCTGTTCCTGCTACCCACTCCTTCCAGAAATAGGAAAAATTCGGCAAGGAAATACAGTCTTTACATTCAGCATTAGCTGCTGCTGTTCTCGGCTCTGTGTTATTTAAAGGAAAATTCGATCGATTTGGTTCAATGTTAGTGTAACATTGAACGAATGCATTTGGGAATTTTATTTGCAAAGTGAAATGAAAATTATCTTTCAAAACTAGGGAGTAAGGATTAATTTTAAACCTTAACAAAGACACAGATTTTAAAAGGGAAGGCAATGTTAAACAGATTTTTGCTAGGCCAAAAAGCACGTTTCGTTATGGGGAATGCAGAATTGAGCTGATAGATAGAAGAGAATTAGAAAATGGTAAACGGTGGAGTCGGTACTAGGTCTCGCGTGTACACAGCATGTTCACATGTTCATAATATTCCTGTAAGCCAAGATTCTCTCGGTCTTTGACACTGATCAAGTTAAAAAGTGTCGATAATTTTGTGTCGCACCTAACTCCTAGTTGAGTGATTGATTTTTCAAAGAAAGTTTGTGGTGCTGGAATGAAACCAGGATTTTTGACGAATTAATATGAGCTTGCAAGGTATTTGAGCTCAGGTAAGGGGATACAGTTGCATAATTTGAGCTTTGCATGGGGCTTTATTTGGCGTTGGCTAGTTGAGTTATACAAGTGTACAGAAGAGTTGATTCCAACTAATCATCAGAGCAAAATCTAATCTAATACTGAGAATGACCGTGGTGTGTTTATATATTTATATGTTTCGTGCCACGCTCTTACGAATAGATAGGAAGAAATTAGCACTGGCGGTCTTGGTTTTAGTTCTCTGGTAAATTAATACACTCATTTTTGCTGTACAAGTGCACTATAATTAGTCACTTTCAAAAAATTAGAGAAATCCAGAGCCTTATATACTAGAGTCCGTATCGTGGATACCGAGTTCGGCGGGGTATTGCATATTACAATATTCATACACAAGCTCGCAGTTGCTTTCAGTAATGCTGAATTTCTGTATCTAGGTTATGACACGAATGGCTATAACTACCTCTATTGCAGCTCAAAAATACTGTATTCCAAGTGTTTATTACTGTCACAAGAAAAATAAGTTACCTTTGAAATAAGCTTAACCATGGAAACTCCACTCGAACGAAAAAAAAAGACTGAATCGAGAGCGAAAAAGAAGGGCGGGAAAAAGTTTATCTCAAGAACAACAAGCTGTTGTACGGCAGCAGAGGCGGGATCAGTATGCAAGTGCTGTATGCATTGCGTTCTTATATGTAATTTTATTTAATATCTTTGCAACAGTATTTGCCATCATTTTTGATGGCACGGGTACAATAGTTTCGAATAAACCCCAAAGCTTCTAATAAACTCATGAAGGTCAAACTCTGTTTTGAATAATCAGGGTAGTTACATGCTACGCAAGGATTGGTTACGAGTCACAAAGCTCCACCGAAGTCGAAGATGGTGGCGGCATATCCATCTCTCACGCCAGCCAATTTTGCTGTGAATAGTTGCAGGTATTATCTTGGTCTACTGAGAACGGTCGCTGCTGATGCCTAAAAAAACTTCCTAAATACATCCTGGTGTGGATTAAATCAGAAAAATTACTCACTGCTAAAAATTTCCATTTACAGTTCTCTGTAGAAACTTCAATTAAGGAGCAGTAATTGGTTATTTGGGAGCGGCACGATGTTTGTGTTAATTCTACTAAGAAGGATTTGTAAATTATAAACTCGCTGACATAAGAGCACGTAATTATGTAGTTATCTCTACTTTTAATTGAGTTCTTAAAATCTTTCTCAACTTGGAAGGAGAGGGTAAATACAGGAAGCAAAATTTATTGCTTATTAAGTGTTTCTCCTGAGCTGATGAGGAGAACTTCTTTGATTTGCTAAAATTTGTTTCTTCGATGGAGTTTAAAATCTTGTCAAGACACCGTGATTACAGTGTAAGCAATGAAAAATGGAGTAAAAATCGAAGGTTTAGGTAATGAGTCTCGCTTTGAATTTTTACTGTTTCTTTCATTTTTATAAAAGATATTGAATCTAAAAATAAATCTTGAAGAGAATGAAATTCAAGTTACGAGTAGTTTGAAAAGTTAATTGCAATTCTCCTTCCTAAAATACACTTACTTTACTAAACTTATGTCTGTAAATTAAATACCATTTTACTGTGGTAACACTAGGAGGTAGTTTATTTGCTTGAGTTGCAGCCTGCATTTTGTTTCCTCCGCTATTTAAAAGAAAAATAGTTTACTATTGTCCAACTATATTTCTAGGCACAATTTGTTTTTTTTTAGCTTTTTACCTCCAAATTGTTTATTTTTATATGTTTTATCATTTATTTTTATTTTGAATATATTTGTTTATCAATTTCTATTTCTTTTTTAGATCTATTTTTGTTCCAAATCTCTATTGTATTGGATATTAAGCATTTGGATAAGTGTTTAATTTCCTCACGGATTATTGGCTCGAGGAACTAAAAACTGGCGACTCGTGCAACAGTGCTGGCACCAACCAATTAAAAGTCACTCGTAAACACGCGTAATTGTTGTGAAGAATCATTGATGCACACAAATTTCTCATTCAGGAGCGTAAATGTTTGCGTGTTCCAGCCTCTGTCAATTTTCTGCCAGTACTTTCGTGAGGAACACCTTGATCAATGATTGTTATTGTGATCATGGTTAATTCGATTTTCAGCCCACAAATTTCATTTGCTTGAAATCAACTATGACATGCGGAAGAAAACGTGAAGTATTCACCTATATTTTTAACTCCAGCTGTCTAGGGTCGTGGGGCATATCAATAGTTGCCGACTTTCTTAGCGCCTAGTTGCAATTTTTCTTTCGTGCGAGGCAGAGTACGTAAATCTGAATGCATAAAATAATATTTTCTTGCCATCAAATTATATTATTTTTGCTCTGACATTAAAAAATACATTGAAACGGGAAATTGTTACTTTTTAATTCTTTTCGAATTATCTCTCATGAGGCTTTAAAAACAAGTCTCGAATCTCATTTTATTTTTAGATAAGACGCAAGATGATTTAATTTTCAATTTATGAACAGTTCTGAATTTTGCGTTCCTTTCTTGGGAAGATATTTTATAACTTGTCCATTCTGTGGCAGCAGTGTCTGGTCTCAAGCAACACGAAGCCAGAGGCAGATTTTTTGATGAAACTACAATTCGATCTTTCGTGTAGTGTAGTCTTAGGTGTAGAGTATTTTGAGAGCACGTCTCCATAAATGACTGCACTTGTTATCTGCTCAATACCTGACATTTAGTGCAAGTGTCAAGGTACACTGCACGCCGTGTATGCCTATGATAGTAAATTTGTTCAGGAGCTCCTAGGATTATTCAATCTGATAAGAGTTCACTTCCCTCGATATGCAGTGATTTTTAAGTTGTCCAAGCCCCATTTACTGATCAGATTGAAATGCGACCAGCACTCTTCACTGAATATCAATCTACGACCTGAATATCATGTAACAGGTGGTTCAGCAGTCTTGTATCTCATTCAGACAACGAGCTTGCTAAAGGTTATGATTTCTAATTTCGGAGTCACGTAGTTCTCATATTTTATTACATGTTGAACATTTTACTCAACGATTACATTTAACGTGTGTGAAGAAAAATTAGCAGCGATAAATTCCCTCTTATGGATTTATTCCAGCAAAGCAAAAATGACATAAACAGATTCCAATACTTATTGAAAAATTCACTTAAAAGTTAATTGAGCTGTTAATGAGCTTAATTTTTGAGATGACTGCCAATCAAGTATGCGGGTTAAGATGCCCGTGTGTATGCGAGACTTGAGTCTTCCTTATCAAGCAGCTATCAGTACAGGAGATTACGACACTCAGCCGAGTTCTCTGCGTCTAGTGGAACTTTGGTGTTGGTGTTATGAACTTGCGCTTTTGACTCAGTCTAGTGCCATGTTGTGTGTTATTGAAGTATTCATCTAAGTCAAAGCTCAGTTCAATTTCCCATTCGTGAAGTGAAGCAGTCTAGAATTATTTTATAGTGTGAAATTTGATTTTCACGTAACTTGTAAGACGTGTTACATCACTGACAGTTTGCTCATGTGCATTCGCGTTCACCAATTGAGCATCACTGAGCTCTCATATATGGCTGGCATGCCCATCGGATGCGTTGCATGCTGTCGTTATCCTGTCCCTTGAACCTGTGCAGTCAAACTGAGCAAACTGTCGTGCTTTTAGTGAAATTTGTGTTCTGTCTTGTATATTACCTCGTACAACTTTTATTTGCAGGCGTGTTAGGGAAAGTCCCTCTGCTTAATAGTTATGGTGTAGTTCGTGTGCTTGAAAAATTGTATGTGAGCTTCATCAGAGCAATTTGAGGATCGTCGCGGATGTTATCAGTGGCCAAGCGTCTGATTACTTCTAAAGAGAATTTTTTTTGTAAATTAAGGAATCTGGCTATCATTTCCTGAAGCGATCGAAGGTTACTGTGATTAAACTGAAATATGATTGAACTGAAACTAATCGAAGTTTAAATATAAATCATGCAACTTCCTCAGAAACTTTAGCACTCTAAATGCACTATGAAATTGAAAGTTAAGTTCAAGGTCATAAAACTTCCCAGGAAATCGGTTACAATGCTGACATTATCAAGGCTAAACTTTTCCACGTTTTAGTCTCGGAGCGACTACACTTTTACAACAAGGAAAATTATTTTGGAATTAAAGTGTCACAGAACAACTATCCGATCTTCTGTTGAAATCTTCCTGTGATTTTATTTTTTCACTTCACAAAATTGCCAGGGATTTCTTTAAAATTTAAATTAGGTTCCTCTCACTAAGTCAATTTATGACCTGATGAGCAAAAGTCACTTCACTCTTTTAAAAATTAAAATAACAAAACCTAATACAGCCGAAAGAAAATTTTAGTTTTATCACGAATCAAATATATTGATACAAAGGATGTTTTGAACTCAAAAGCAATAATCAAGTAACTCAAAAGGACTAAATACGGTGAAGTACAATGAAGAAGGATAGTGGAAATGTATTTTGAACATAATGGATCTTTAGTTGTAGTAGATAAAAACTTCACGGCAACATTTAATGAACGAGCAAGCCCATTCAGACGTTACATTATTGCAATGATTTTAAGATCCAGAGAATCCTCGTCTACAGGTGATATGAAGTATGTACTGTGGCACGCAGAGAGCAATACCGAATGCATGTGCAATTCAGCGTTTATGTTGAACACTGCTTGAGATTCGTTGATTAAATGTTGCCATGAAGTCCCTCTGCCTAGCAACTAAAGATCCATTATGTTTCAAATACTTTTCGAGTATTCTTACTCGCTGTTCCTTTCTGCATTTCGTTACTTAATAATTGTACTGTTTTTGAAAACGAAATATCTTGTGCATCACTGCACTAAATATTTGATAAAACATCAAGCTGTTTTCTGTCATTTGATATGTCACACACTTTTTCGGCTTTTTTTAGGTTTTGTTTTACTAATTTTTAAAAGAGTGCAGTGACTTCTTCTACCCTCCATTATAGGTATCAGTTTTATTTCTCCATCCATCTGTCCTTCCTTAAGTGTGTTATACTGTTTCTTCTATTCTAGTCAATATTCAAGTATATACTCAGTTTTTGGAAGGACTATTGGTTATTCAGGGTTTGACTTGTAATAAATTCAGGTTATATAGATTGCAAGAGCTTCGCGAGCATTTTGATGAGCGTTCGAAGTTGTTTGAATCAGACCTCTTCGATGGCCGTCTCGAAAACAGCCTTTCAAATTCAGTATTTTCATCTCAAAGGCTTGAAAAGAAAATTTTAAGCTTTGAGGACGAATCCGAACGTGGATCTTCGTTAAAGGGTAACATAATTTCATAAAAGACGATAAAATGAAAGCTTGATACCACCATAGTTTTTTACTCTTTAGCAGTAAAACTATTACTAATATTTTTTACTATTCAACAGTAAAACTATTACTAATATTTTTTACTATTCTTAGCAGTTATTCGTTTCCTAAATATGAACGAGGTCGGATTCGAATGTGAGAAATTTTAGACGTTAACAAAAAGTAGACTTTTCTTTTAGAAAAGTGCGTTAACGAACAGTAGACGTTAATTATAGGTAGAATACATGCCAACAAGATTCGGTTCAACTTTTCTCAAGCACTATACTTCTAAGTTTTTCAACTACAATTATTCGAGGAAACAGTTAACAGTTTAATTTTGAATCTATCACTTGACAAAATCTCCATTTGTGCCTTAATACCAAAGACACTGAAGTTTCTTGTTTCATTCGCAGAGGTATTGGGAATTTTGAAAAAGCAACACTTCAATAAAATGAGGAGACAACCGGTATCAGAAATACGTACGAGTGATATTCATGTTATATAAAAGAAATAGTTACTATATTTCTCTTTTTACCTTGTTATTACAAGACATCGAAATCCTGAAAGCAAGCAGTGCTAGTCCTTAGCATTTGTTCCGTGTCCCAAGCTAAGTATTTGTCTTCAGTTGTGTATGTTATGCACTGAAGAAGGCCAGTAAATCGAAGAAATTTTTTTTGAAAATTGCTTGCTCTATAAACTTTCGATCGAAATGAAAGCAATGTGCAATGGTGAGGCGGAATTCTCGGAAAGTTGTTTTTAAATGCTAGAAGAATCTGAAACTTTCGTATAAACTGGACTTTAATAATGGATTCTTCTTCACTTGATGTGAATGCATGAACATTTAGTTTTAGCACATTTCCTGCATCCCAACTGTTAAATATTTCTCGATATACTTTTGCTTGTTGCAAAGAGTGACTGTTTCTTTTATTGTGGTTTAGTAACCCCAAAATATTTTCCCTTAGCTATCGCAGTTAAATTTTTGACTGCTATTGATAGATAAATACTTATCGATAATTCTATCAAAGTTATGTATCACTAATATTTACAAAAAT
>VCRD01000942.1:97409-128995 GCA_006783055.1 Trinorchestia longiramus
GCCGAATTCTGGCAGGCCAGTCTCTGTTGTTGAAGATCTTGAAAAATCACAGGCAAGTATAGTATGTAATAAACATCCACAAAAACAATGTGAAGAATTGCTTTCACAAACTGAAAATGCTGACGGTGCTACTAATACTGGAACAGTAAAGCAAGTTACGAAAGAATGTGAACAGACCTCTGAAAAAAGTGATTCTGTCGTACCCCAGAAAATTAAAGAAACTGTTGCTCACAAAAAAGTGCAAGTTGCAGCCACTCCAAGCATTAGAAGCAGGTTACTTAATGAGTCAAATGATGAACCAACGCCACCTCCTCTACCTGTGAAAACCCGCAGAAAATATGCAACCCCTCTGTCTAACCAAGTCGTAGCAGTTTCAGTCTCATCCTCGACATTGCCTCGAGTTCAAACTGCAACAAAGTTTCCTGTTGGGCTCAATTCAAGAACACTAAATCAAGATTATAGGCACTTAGAGACGCCACAAGCCGCCAAGATGACGTCACCATCGGGAAAAAAAGACGGCCCTTCTCGTGACTCCGACGGGATTTTAATATCGAACATCATTGGTATTAAGCCAATTACACCTGAAGAAGCCGACAAACAATTAACTTTAAGGTCTTCAGGCTATGAAAAAAGAACCGACGTAAGTAACAGACGTACGCTTTCCAAATTAGGGAGTTCTAAGACCAAAAGTTATCTAGTGTCACACGCGGCCAACGGCGACCAGCTTTCTTCTTCGAAGCATGCAATGCTGGTTGAGCGTCAGTCTAGTGGCTTTGAGACTATTCCGGACGAGGATGATGCGTGCTGTGAGGAAACTGACGTTGAATATGCAAAGACTTCCTTAAGTCGATCGTTGACGTTGGCGATTGCTGCAACGAAATTCAAAAAACAGTATGAACGATCGAGTGCGAACAGGGTACCCAAGAAGAAAAAAATAATAAAAACTAATAATTTGACTAGTCAGCCGTCGTTTCAAATACCTCGCAAGAACTCTTTACGAACCCCTAAACTCCGGTCAAGCTACCGTAAGTTAACCGATAGCGATTCTTCAAGCATTGCATCTGAACGTGATAGTCATACACGTTACCACCAAAGTCTAGGTCAAAAATCTACTTTTATGGAGGTCAAAAATGGTTGTTGTTTCCAGGCGTCTGATAATGAGGATGGGAATATGGATACTATCGATTTCGTTCGGCCTTCTCACTCTCAATTCGGAGAAGAAATTCACATTGACCGAGGATTGAAATCAAAGTCCGAATTTGCGATCAGTGACAAGCACAAAGCGATGCTTGAGCCAACAAGAAGCACAGGTGTATTGCTCAGGAAAAAGTTGGAGCTTCACTGTGATGTGCCACCACGACCAAATAGTTCTTTGAGCATGTATTCCCGCAACAGTGCTTCTGACAGTCTTTGGTCTCGAAGAGGAGCCATCAACCGTGGTCACTTCCATCCTGATGATTCTAACAGGTACCGTACGACGACTTCGTGAGGTATTCAAAGTATCTGAACTGATCTAATTCCTGAATGACTGATAAGTGCTTTTATCTGGAAAAAATGTACCGAGTAAAATGATTCGAAATGCCATTTAACTCGGTATTTATTAATTATCATTGAAATCAGTAGAGAATAGGTCCTCCAATGAAGAAATTGGTCATTATGGAATTTCTTAATTGGTTACATATCCTTCGATTTGACTTCCACTCTCCTGTGCTTGCTGCATCTCAGGTATACATTCAAGTGAAAAGCCAAATTATCAAAGCAGCTTTTTCATTTTACTATTTTTGTTTTAAAGGCCCAAGTTTAAACGTTGGGATTCACCTACCAATCTCGATTGAATAAGTTATAAAAATGCGAAATATTAAACTTTTTTACAATTCTTGTATCATACTTTATATCGAGAAAATTCCATCAGAAATGTTCTCATCAAAAAAGTTTATTTCTTGCCGCCTACCTACTTCCTTAAAAAAATTTCGGAGGACAAATCTGTACAGAGTAACTCGAGCCAGTAAAAGGTTGCAGGAGGTGCAAATAAGTTTTTCGACGACGACGACCGTAACTTTGGAAGCACTGTAATTATCTAGTACAATACTCGTATTTGATTTCATACTGGATGAGGTTCATCGATACTTTTGTTTCTTTTTAGCAACGATATTTTCAGCATTGAAGTAAGATTTTAGCATCAAAAATTTTTTGTCTTCGTAACCAATGAATTTTGTGTTTTTTGTCTCCTTTTATCTTTTCAATTTAATATTCATGTTCGTAACAATATTTCGAGTGTGAAATGTGTGAGAGCATGGCAGGAAAATCAGGGGAACAGAGCTGATTGAATCTGCATGTCATCCCGGAGGACGTGTGCCTTCGCTTGACCGACCAGCTAAACTGCGCATAAATTTCACCCGTCACCTTGTCAAATTCATGTTTGTGTTTTTTGCTTCATAGAAGAGTAAGTCACTAGACTCAAAGAAATTATTAATGGCAGGACGTAACTTTTTCTTCCTTCTGTGCACGCAACTCGCTTGTTCGACCAACCGTGTATCTTCCTCTTACGAAGAATTTCCCTCAGTTAGTGATGAAGCTCTGTCCTTAAAGTATAACTCATTCAAAGGTATACAGGGTGTCTCAAAAAAATGTACTCACCCTTTAACCGTTGCTAACATGCTGTCTTCTTTGTGTTGCAGGTGTGAGGTTCGAACTTTTGCGAACATGATTCTTTAATCACATTTAATCATGTTCGCAAAGGTTCGAACCTCACACCTGCAACACAAAGAAGACAGCATGTTAGCAACGGTTAAAGGGTGAGTACATTTTTTTGAGACACCCTGTATTTAAAGACGTAGTTGAAACACAACTGTCTCGCATCTAACGTTTTTAACTGCTTTTTTCGCGTGCAGTGACTCTATTTATTAGTCTAAGAAAAAGTCCTCTTCTGTGTATAGAACTTTCAAAGTTGACGCAAGAAATTGCCGTTGCTAAACCTCCAAATTTGTTTATAGTGAGCTAACAGCAGTTTAGTAAAAACATGTGAATTTCTCATTTAAATTCAGCCAAGCTCGTGTTCACGAGGTGCCACCTGGTGCACGGTGGTCTCTAGAATACGTGTTCTGCTCCATTATAAATTTCCAAATATGATGATAGGTCAGTTCTGGGCTCTCAGATCGAGCTGAGCCCGAAGGATTTAATAGGATTGCCCTCTGTGTGGCCCGGCTTTGCTATTTCTGATGTTACACATTTCTGAGCATGTCGATCAATGAATTATTTATTCCCTGCTTTACTACAGAGATGACTTTTTTATTCTGATGTTTCTCAAAGCGGACTTGTTTAGGATTGTACTTGCCGTTTTGGATTCGTACTTTGGACTTGCCACTTCTCTAACGTCGATGATGAAGTAATAAATAAAATAATTCACATTGCTATATTATATTCCTATCAATGAACTACAAAATATACGATCAGGACAGACCTTGTATAGCTTGTTTCATCTCTATAAAAAACTACTGACTGCTGTGAGATACTAATGAAGGTCCGCACTTGGTTCTCAATTCCAATTTCCCGTTCACTGATTTCGTACTCAGACTCTTCAGTAGAGTCGTGTTAGTGTTGCATGCCTGCTTTCCGATTCTAGTTAGTACAGAATCTGCACCTCCCAACATAAGCCACGTTTTTTCCAGATAACTGTCTCTAGCTTGAGAGATCTTAAGGATTGATTTCAACTTTGAAATTCTGCGAGCAAACTTTCGAATGGCTTCATGAATTATACGAGCAGAAGATGAATGCCTTGTGTTCCAGGTAGATGTGGAAGGCTTGTTCGGACTGATAGCAAGGAAGCTTGCAAGAGGAATATGTGCTGAATGAAAGGAGTTTTGCTCCTTGTTCTATAGGTGGCTTGTGCAAGTTATAACCTGCGTTAACAAGGAGAACTAACTTCAGTTAAATGTTCAAAAGAAAATCAAGAGTAAACGGAACTGCGAGTAATGAGGACGAATGAAATTTCATTGGAGATGTATGAAAAGAACTGAGATGTTTCGTTTTCTTCAAGTTGTGTTTTTCTGAGCATACTGTACATGAGTAGTGAAAGAACAAGATCATTGAGTAGATGAATAACACCTTGCGTGGAGATTATTGGAAAGAATGAAGGCTTCTATAAAAGTGATGGGACATTAAGAGAAAAGATGTAGATGGTTATGTATTATAGCCTTCGTTAGCGAAATTGAATGAGAGTGTTATTGGTTTTTATGATACTTAGGTGCGAAGACGTGGTAGAATAGAATAGAATAAAATAGAATGAGGCTATAGGAACGAACCTTCTTGCCCATTCTTGGGTCGGATAATTACTTCGATAATTATTCGGTTGTTTACCCGAGTCCCATGCTGTATTTCTAGCCGCGTCAACCATGTCGGCAGCGGGATTCGAACCCGGGTCTTTCCGCTCGCAAGCAGATTCGCTCACCAGTCGCCCAAGCTGGTGATAGTCAAAGTCAGAGGAATGGATAAGTTAAAGATCAAGTGATGGGTACAAATACTCCGTACAAATATTCTGTGGAACATGTTTTTGTTGTTAATAGTTCTTTTGATATGATCATACACTACGAAAAAAATCACTCTAAAGATTATCCGTGTATGGTTTTTGGAAAGCAACAAATGATTCATTAAAGGTTACCATTTGTATCCTTGTAACCCTTATTGAAAACTATCTCACGAAGTAAATTTGAGGTATAATCCGAAACTACATTTTGTATATCTCTTTTTTTAATACATCTCCCCAACTGTCAATTCAGTGCAATTTTCTTTTGCTTTCAAATTCAAGTTAGGAACTCCAAAGAAGTCTCATTCGGTGTTTCTTAAAACTCGACGAAGTTCTTGACTTTAATTTGATTTCAATTAAATTAAGTTGGTGCAAGTTTAGTGCTGCCACTTTGGGAGAGCGAGTCTGAGTTCAGGAATTTGGACGCAGAAACTTGGTATTCTCTTCCTTAATTACTTATTGGATTTTGGTTTTTGTGAGTTTGTGACGTTCTTTAGATAAAGTTCCTGAAGAATACTTTTTATTTCTAGACATCATTATGCATATACTTAAGCCCTCTTTAATTCACGAAAAAATTCAGGGGTTACTTTTTTGAAAAGGCATTTAGTGAAACCACGTGTTATTCTCAAAGCTCTGCATTAGCTTAATTGTTGGGAGACTGCGATTTAAAAAGGAAAGTTACGAAGTTCTAATTTTATGGGTTTCTAAAATCCGTCGTTTATTCAACGCAATTGTACACATTGAGTGATTCGTGTATTTTATGAACTTCAGCTTGAATATTGTGAAATGCACACAAATAACTTTAAGACTTGTCCAGTTAAAGTAGAATTCTATCGTTATTAATGAACGTAATGCTTCAAAGGGGCGAAAGTATCCCTTTATTCTGTATTAGGTATTAGTGAAAGTAGGTACGACTAATTATTCAAGAGCAACGTTATTGTCTGTAATTGAAATCATCTATTGAATTATCATATTTATTCGGATTTAAATGTATTTTAGAGCATTAGAAACATTTTCTCTGCTCCGGTATCATTTGCTAAATAATAAAACGCTAGAGGACTTGCTTGGCATCACATTCCAAAATTAGCAGCTTTATCCAGCAGTTGTGTGGGCTGTGCGCAGTGCAATAATAATTTCACTGAATTGCAATAATAATTGCACTGAATTCTCTCAAATTACTGACGACGTACTTCAGTAATTGTGGATAAAGCGTAATGTTTTTTGAACGTTATTGTGGTTGGCAATTGCTTGAAGAATAACAGTTGTTTGCAATCCGTTACTGTTGCGTTGCACGCTAGTGTTAGTATGTACGTCTAATTCGTGCTGCGTAAGTTGTTGCTATCAGTGCCTTAGAAGACACCCAAAGGGTATCGGGAACAGTATCAAACTTATCACTAGCAGCAGGATGTGTGCCAGTTACTGAACTCAATGAATAGCCACATAGATACTATTATATTTATCATGGCTACGAATAATCACACGTGTAGTACATCAGCAGTAGGACTAGAGAGTGCATCAACAATTACAGCTGAAAATGAACCACCACCACCACCAGCGGCAACAATACCGCAATCACTTTCTCAACGCTCATCTCACAAGACACAGGATGCTGGTCTCATGCATGTTTTCTTTGCACGGTCACGCCAGTGTTGTGGATGGCAGTTGTCTGTGGTACTCCTCACGGCACGTACTCGCACGTCGCTCAGCATGACGAGGACTTGCCTTGAGTCTCTTGATTTCATTTCTATCTGCGGTGTCGGTCCACTAGCGAGTTCAGCGATTCGCGTTTTTCATGGAAAATCGTACATGTGCTACGAAGAGCACCCGTTGTTGGGTTGGACAGTGACTATCGTTAATGATTTGAAATAATTCTCACATGTGTTTATTGGCCATTTTTTCCTCTAAGGCACTTCTTCGGTTATAATGAAATGATTTCTATGTTAAAGGAAATCACTTAAAATGCTATTTGAATGGAATGCGAATTAAGATATGAAAATATGGTGCATGGAGAATCTTTCAATCATTTATGTGTGTATCAGGTTTATGATGAAGTTAACCTAGTTTTTGGACTACTTTGACCTGTTTTCTGTCGACAGAGACGTGTTGAATAAGGAAGACCTACCTTTTTAATATACAATGGGAGTTGAAGAGATTTGTTACTACAAACGGCATGCAGTGTAGCAATTATATGAAAAATAGACTTGTTTTTCATGCCATAAGCGCTATAACGTTTTTATATACACATTTTACTACAAATTCGATGGGATATATTGAAATGGTACATCGTTAACAACAACTATATATATATATATATATATATATATATATATATATATATATATATATATATATATATATATATATATATATATATATATATATATATATATATATATGGAGAGAAGAGATAAAATTATCAGAATTCTGAACGTGGACATACTTTCACGTGAACAAACACTCACAATAAAATTTTTACAATATTTTTACTTTGACAACTGATTAAAACACAAGCATTTGAGGTTCTATGCAAAGGACTGCCAATTGAAGGGTGGAAAGCACTAGTGGACAACTTGCATTTTCTCCTGTGGGAAAAAATGCAAGTAGTCCACTAGTGCTTTCCACCCTTCAATTATTGTTGCATTTTATTCCATTATTTTCTTGTACAAAATCTTAGTAATTCAAGAAAATTTTTGCTTTGTCATTAAAGGTCAACATACAATATTCATTATTATTATTATTATTATTATTATTATAGATATTTCCTGGAACAGGATTCATGTTTGATTCAGTTGTATGTTAAAACAAAGAATGTAAGCGTAAACGTTCATAAGCATATTCATTCAAATGACATAGCTCATATCTCACAAAAAGTTACATTCATCGTTTTTGAGCAATACTGGTAGATTTGTGCAGGTGTCATATCAGTAGGTCCTTTACATATCTCAGTCAATATGCTTCTGGTTATCAGGCAATAAAATTACTTTCGTAAATACGGTGTTGTTAAGCACTTTGTACGCCTGAAAATTCTGGTGTCTCTATACATCTCGTCGATCCTAATACAAATTTCTTAGCTGAGAACTACTTGGCTCCAGCGTTTCTGAGTAAATTGAGCCTTAAAAAAAGGTAAAATTCGATTGGTTTCTCTAAAAAACTCAGTTAAATATCTACAATTATCTGACTGAATGGCTTTCGTTTTTCGATTGAGCGTCACCTTGACTAGTGAAGATTAACGAGTAATTCAGCCTCTAAGGTGCGAACTACCCACGATCCTTTGGCAGACACATTATAAACAGAAAGAACAGTTTTTCAATTAAAATATGGAAAAATTTAATGAAAAAAAACTATCTACGAGTTTGCGATATAAATGTTTTTTTTTGTAATCATCCTATTACACTGAATCGTGATTAAAACTACAATCGCAATATATGTAAAGACTAGTACATATTACGGCTGACCAGCTTAACAGTACTTCATATTTAGCGACGAGGAAGAGTCAAAGGAGTCTATTTAGTGCGTAGTTTTAACCGTGTAAGAATTTAGCTGCGGTGGAGTTTACGAGTAGAGTGCGGACGAGTAATATTTTGTTGCAGCTCCCACTTATGAATATTTTGAGCTATATAAGAATCAATTCTGTGTAGCTTTTACGTACTTCAACTGATTAATTCCGCACTGATATATTTATGAATTTTTTTAAGAACCTCAATAATGCATTGACCTAATAATAATTTTACCATTGAAACACGTTAACAATAAACTTGTTTACAGATATTGAAGTTACGAAAATGTAATTTACGCTTTTTGTCTTACCCATTTTTGAAGGAAAAGTTTAATATTCATAACTTCTTAAAAGGTTCACTCGTTCAAACATTTTCCGTTACATCAAAATTTAAGATTTTTAAATATATTCCTTGGTGTGGATAGGCCTAGATACCTTGCGAGTGTGTGTTGTACTCACAAACACCAGATTTGGTTGCACTTAATTCCTAATAGCCGCTTCCAAGATTTACGTGTTTTAGATTCGATCTAATTACTCCATTAGTTCGACTTTGAGTGATCTGTTCATCCACGGCTTTTTAGTTTACTTCTACTCCCTTTTCTGAAAGTTTATTAAAATCTTAACTCTTCGATTGATGTTTGTAGTATTTTGACGAAAGAAGAAATATTACAGCAACGAACCATACAATAAGTAGTTTGCGAAAGCGCAGCCTGAATTGCTACTGGTAAGGTATGTTCAAATTTCTAAACTATTGAAAATATCTTTTTCTAGGCTATAGAGCTGCTAAAGATACCTTTCGACAGCTCTAATTATAATTTACAAGCTGTTGAAATTTTTATGAGGGAAGAATTTATATCACCAGAACAAATTCTAATTAAAAACTAATTGGATCGTTGATTTCGGCTATACATAAATTCCTCCATTGCCAATAAACTCTCCTTTTTTCGTTTCTTCGCTTCCATTAAGTTTTTTTATAGTGAGTCGCACTACAACTCAATTGATTGCATTCCAGAACGAGATTAAATGAAATTCTGGGAATTCCTCTTGTGCAGGTATCGGTAAACTGGCGGAAATTTTTATGTTCTCTGATTGGCACTTTGACTGTCGTAACAATGCGTTCCATGCTAGAACACAGATGTAGATCCATGTCCTTATATGCAGTTCTGTTACTGTGTTCTTAATTTCGATTCTAAATTGGGTCTTTATTGCTGAAAAACTCCTGTTTTTAGCATATCATTCAACATTCAACAGTTATTTAAACATCAACAAGAATGTTATTGGATATCGCGTTGATGATTTAAGGGCTTCCAAAGCCTCAGTTATGTCTCTATATTGTAGGTTCAGAGTACGAGTAAAGTGTGTTTTCGCGTTCTAAATTTTATTTGAAGAATGAGTGTCGAGTCCACACAACACGTGGTTTTTATATCATATTAATTATGTTAGAAACTTGAAAAACCTTCAAAAAGAATCGGTGAAATACTCCTGCATTAAAATCAAGTAGATATGATTCTAATTCTGGAATATAGTTAGTGAGCTTAAAAATTCATTCCATTACTATTGAACATTTAACTCCAATTCATAAATGTACTATGTACATCTCCTTTAAAGCTAATCGTGTCATGCTAACACACTCTATTGGAATACAGAAAACTTTGTTAAAATCAGATGTCTGTGTGTTCAGTTAGTCTGAGTCAGTGATTGTTTTGGCTTATGTGTTTAAAGTAAATTCAATTAGTATTTCAAATTACTTGAAGAAAATAATGAAAACCAGAATCAGTTTAAATTATGAATTGAAATGAAGTGCTTGTTAACAGAGTATCCCATGTCTATATTCAAATGGACTCCAAAGAAGGAAACAAGATGATTTAGATATTATTCGCAATATTTTTTAGCGGCCACAAGAGCAATGGTGATTAACAAGAAACATGTTTCTTCCGATACCGTGCATGAAATCCACTACATCGGCGCTCCGGAGACTGTTGATATTCGCAGGGTTTTGGGCTTACGAGCTGTACTCGACATGTTGTTGCTTATGCCACTCCTGCTGTGTCCAGCCCCACTCCAGGTCTGTACTACTGCACGCTGTCTTGTGGTCATCACAAAACACTTAACTAGCTGCGGAAATTATAGGAGGGAACAGCCGTCTTTTTTGACTAAATTATTGTTGTGATCACGACGTAGAAAATTTAAATCCGACAGTTGTGAATAGTACCACTGCAAGCTTTCCCGTGGTTGTCACATAACACCTAGCACTGCTGCAGAAACTATAAGAGGGAGTAGCGGTCTTTTTGGACTAAATTAGTCTAGTAATCCCTACGTAGGAAATTTAAATCTGACGGTAGTGAATCGGTTACCTATACTCCCTCTGGTCGGAAACAGTTGGTACTTAGTCGGAAAAATATTCCGTCATTAATTTTCCGGAAAATATTGGGGAAATTAGACCTTTATCATTGTTTCTTGTACTTTTTAAAAGTGTAATGTATGTATAACGTTGAAAGTATAGTATATGAGGTAAAGTTGTTGCCTTTTTTGTTCCGCACCAACTGTTTCCGACCAACATCAGAAGTTGTATACAGCAACCGTTCCCAACCAGATAGATTATTTTATTCATGGTACATAGTAACCAAGTATGAGCCGATGATCGTCTATTTGCCCTTGTGTGATAGTGTTATCTTCACTGGTAATTTACTAGGTTGCTGAGAGTGGAATGCAATATCAGAAAATTTATATGTTCTTAGCAGTATTTATGTGCTACTGGTATTAAATATACGTTGTGAGTAGTCTATACACGCTGCCAGTGGTCTGTGCACGCTGCCAGTGGTCTGAACACGCTGCCAGTGGTCTGTACACGCTGTTAATGGTATGTACACGCTGTTAATGGTATGTACACGCTGCCAGTGGTTTGTACACGCTGCCAGTGGTCTGTACACGCTGCCAGTGGTCTATACACGCTACCAGTGGTCTGTACACGCTGTCAGTAGTATGTACACGCTGTCAGTAGTATGTACACGTTGTCAGTAGTATGTACACGCTTCCAGTAGTATGTACACGCTTCCAGTGGTCTGTACACGCTGCCAGTGGTCTGTACACGCTGTCAGTGGTCTGTTCACGCTGTCAGTAGTACGTACACTCTGCCAATAGTTTGTATCGACAGCCAGTAGTCTGTATACGCTCCATGCAACTAAAGTTTCGATTTGTATTAATTTTCAAGTTCTTGACCTGTGCTCTTTAGATCCAAAACAGCTTTGACTTTATATGTATCGCTTTTATTTTCTAATCAGCTTATGCAACACGCTGTGCAAGTGAGTGAGGTTTTTAACTCTGTAATCTTCATGTTATCGAATTCTTGTCGTGGTTTTCCCTGCTCTTACCGTGCGAGCAGCTGCATTCTGCCAGGATGTTCATCGATCGTGTGAGCTTTAATTTATGTATTCATTATCAATCCATCCACATGAATCCCGAATATGTATATTGTGACAAATAAGCGTAGATGAAAGGTGAAGATAACCTTGAAGTTTAAAAATCGCGAAGAAAAATTTCATTAGAACTCGTGCTTGCAATGACAGATTCCTCGCAACTCCTGTCTTAACACATTCATTGCGGTATGACCCACCGGTGGGTCACTCAGGTTAGGTTCTGTAATTTTTTCAAAGCTTTCTAGTGACTGTATGTACAAAGTAAAGATTTGCACCGGCTAGGCAATCGCAATGAATGTGTTAAGGAAATTATAAAAAGATACAATTACGATAAGGGAGTGCTATGCAAATTTGTTATTTATGGACACTGGCCATACTGTACGTTACCATTTTCTTACTTGGCAACGTTTTTTTGTGAGGTAGTTACCTCCACCTTTTTTTCGTCATTATTGACAAAAAAGTGCGATTATAAAATAAGTGCATGATAAAAATTGTGCGATCTCATCAACAAGTATGGTTGTGCACTGCCTACAATTATTTTAGTTTAATTTCACACGGGATTACGGTTTACCTGCAGCAAAATATCAAGAGCTTTTTTACTGATGTACTGATCTCGCTCGTGTGCAGTCTGATTTAAATTTACGAACATTTTTCTGATTTTAGCTACGACTTCCGAGCGTCGTGCTCTCAGCTCTGAATAAAAACATTGATGCCTGGTGCGTTCACAGTCCGACTCTCTGATCCCATCACGAAATTGTCAGTCCTTTAAATTTCTTAATTTACGATATTGGCGAATTGTCCTCGGTTTTTCGCTAGTTTAAAATTTGTTGAAATGTATTTACAATTTAATATGTTGAAAATATACCTGTAAAGGATTGAAAATGGCAGTACCTCAACAATATGTTATGAAACGTGTGTGTACATTTGAAAATCTTTTCTGAAGTTGTAAAGCTAGGAATGTAAAAACATGTACCAGCTCATGACGCGCGGAAAAATAACTGTGTAGGAGCTTTTTGAGATATTTTCTTACCTGAACTAAAATAGTTCTTTTTTTATTGATTTCTGACACCTTATTTCATCGAGCAAATGCCACTTGATGTTTCTCTTTGCAAGAACGACAATTTTTTTTCAATGAAACGGCAACTTTTCGGTAGCATTAATTTTAAACTAAGTTTAAAAATTGACAGTAACATTTTATTTTAACTGTTCGCAGTAAAATTCCACCACCCACAGTCTGACGAAATTTAACTGTTCGCAGTAAAGTTCCGCCACCCACAGTCTGACGAAATTTAACTGTTCGCAGTAAAGTTCCCCCACCCACAGTCTGACGAACACCCGTATACATGTCCTGGTTGCAAGTTGTCTTCGTAAGAGTTCTCAACTCAATGGGAATTTCCCCGAGGGAAAGTTTCTAGAGTTCACACATGGCGGATGCGTACTAGGAGATACTTGCTCACATCAAAATATCGTGGTGTTCGATGAGGTTCTGTTGGGACGAGCACATACATGCATGCTTGGTGGTCCTGGTGGCACTGTAGATCAGCATGCTAACCGCACTCTCATGTATTGCTAAATCAAAATTTGTGAGTGTATACAAACTATTGAGAACTTAGATAATCATGTAAACGGGAACGGTTTTCCTACATGGGAAGAAGTACGTGCATATTCACAAATCGGTTTAAACTGCCGCTAAAGGTTCAATTTGAAAGGTCATCCGAGTAAGAACTAATCGTAAACACGCCGCCAAAGCAAAGATTTACAAGCTGTCTTTTAACCTGTGTCCAAGACAATTAATCTTCGCCACGAATCTTAGAAAAAACAAATATTTACGAGATACATGAGCTCGATGGAACATCGGTACTGCTAACGCTTGATAATGCATGAAATGTACCACACATGTGTGACAATACCGACTTGTAACGGTGAATTAGCCGGTGATTATTAACTTATTACTTCGGCATCAGAAACGAGTTATGGTTGAACCAAAACAGTTCTATTTTTACTCACACTCTCTTCTTGTACGGCTGTTTTCATACTAGTATAGTTCATCGAACGAGTTTTTTTCTCGCAATTTTTACTGCTTCTCACTTTTATTTACGGAACTTTGCATTTTTCCTGATTTTTTTTGTGATGTCCTTTGCCAGCTCTGTGCAAGTCCTTCAAAATGTCAGCCTTTTTTCTCCACAAACGTTTTCAATCCAGTGAAATTTTGGACTTTGTCCGAACAAAACGTATTCATATCACTGAACTAAAAATTATGATTGCATTCTAGTGCATCAAGACATTCATTAATCTTTGCACCAGCAAGGGACCTCAACCTCGTTTGCCAGCAATAATTACTAGTGGGACCCGTGAAATGTCCCTAGTGTAGGATTTTAATAGCAAATTTACGTTCGTTTGATCCACATTGCTCTCACGCTCTTTATTTTCCTCTAATATTGCAGCTCTCTGCTCTTCTCTCTTAACTGCTGCCGGTAGCATCTCTTTGGTTGTCTGGCCGTCGTCATTTTTCTTACGTACACAGGATTTTAAGCTTGGAATAATTAATTGTGTATCAACAATCGATCAAATGAAGAGCTATGAAAACAAGCAGCAACGTAATTATTTTGAGCATGAGTGCATCCTGAATGCCATTACAATGCAACCACAATACAAGTATTCATGGCTTTCTCTTATCTGCATGGTCCTTTAGAACAATACACAAGGGAACGCAAGTATAAGAGTTGATGGGTATCCAAAGAAAAGTGTATCTTACTCGAAACGTACACGTATATACTCGTGTAACCAAGTTTAACGCACGAAGGAACCCACAATCATCGATATTATTGATGATTTTATAAATTCGTCGGGGATACTCTATTTTCATCGTTAATTTGTCATCAGTAAATAGACGTCTTTTTTATATCTCTCGTCCTATTATCCATCCCTAGTTCAGCCATTCCTCGTTCAGTCATCTCATAGTCGGTTGTTTCTAAATCATTGACTCGTCAATCAAGCATTATTCAGTGTATCCTACAGATATGTCCTTTTTTCATCAGTACGGACTACTTTTTTTCTGAATTCTCTTTTCCTTTCATTCTACCATCCTACACGCCACGGCTTACTCACTTTTTTCATCCCACTATGTTAATTTTTACGTCAATGAATACACTGTATAACTTTTCCTCGCTCCATTGTTCCATGAAGGAAGAAGAGATCGAAAGGCTCGGTAGAAGATGCAGAGACGCCGTGGCGGTCTGGAGGGAGTCCAGGTTTCGACAGACCTTCAAGACGAATTGTTGGAACTGAGAAGAAGCCATGAAAGCCTTCGTAAGACGCGATCCAAACCAATCTCCAGTTTTGAAGAGGAAATTCGCAAGGCCAGGAAAGAACTTGAGCTTTCTGGGTACCTTTCATCTTCCCTTGGGGACGTCTCCCGGCGAGCTGATAGGCTATCGACTTCATCAGACGACTCCTTACCCACAACTATTACCCTCGGTCAGGACCTCCCTAGACGAAAGAAGGAAGGAGCTTCCGTTTCTTTCCATCCAGAACTTTCTGACGAGTTAAGCGAAGATGGCGCGAACTATTCAGGGAACGATGAAGAGGACGACAACGAATATGAAGGATTCGTCGAGGCTCGAGACCCTGGCTCAACGGAGGACTTGCGTTCGGGCACAGAAACCAAACGTCGGGTGTCAAAAGAACGAAGACCCAGCCAAGTGTCCAAGTCAAGGCGGCCTTCGTATACGTGCTACCATGGCCCTCTTTTACCAAGGGGGACCCCCAAGATCGGCAAAAGGTCGAAGGCCATCAAGCGTATCCGCAACACAGACTTGCTTCGTCTCGCTGCAGGGACGGTGGTTATGCTGTCTCCACTTACCCCAGAACTTGTCAGGTATTATTCGTCAGTATTTCATCTCGGGATTGTCAGGTTATTGTCAAACTATATCAAATTCATGAGTTTTGCATGTTTCACTGACTTTCTTCGTGTTTTCCCCTACCAAAGTTCTGGGTACATTATTTATACTACTTTATTTTACTGACAAACTCAATTTTCTTTCCATCTTTAAGCTTTTTGTCTTTCTTTTTTCTACGACAGCTTGAAACGTAGTAAAGAGTTATAACGTAGTTGGTAGATGCTATTCGAAAGACATATCTTCTTTTTCTCTGAACATGTGTATCTCATGACGCTCTGAAAGCTATTCAGTGTGAATCTGACTAAAGCGAGGCATTGACGTTACTTTTACATGTTACTAACGGGTCTTGGTTCGTCGTCTTGGGCATGTGTTACTTATATTAATATTTAGTTTTGCCACAAGTTCTCGACTCTCGTTTCGATTATTTTGATCCTATCCAAGTCATGATAATCAATTACAGGAGTTTAAGGCTAAACACTGGCTCAAGTATCGATTTCAGTCCTCCAATAACTCATTAAAACGTGACTATGTGCGTATTAACAAGTTGACCTCGTGTTGGTATATACAGGGTGTCTCAAAAAAATGTACTCACCCTTTAACCGTTGCTAACATGCTGTCTTCTTTGTGTTGCAGGTATGAGGTTCGAACCTTTGCGAACATGATTCTTTAATCACATTTAATCATGTTCGCAAAGGTTCGAACCTCACACCTGTAACACAAAGAAGACAGCATGTTAGCAGCGGTTAAAGGGTGGGTACATTTTTTTGAGACACCCTGTATGTGTACTACTAGGTGTATTATTTAACCGCGATTTTGAACAATCGTAGGCAATATGTTAGTGAAATTAAAAGTAGAAACTCCTAGCAATATAAGTCTAGAAATTCTGTCCTAATGTTTCTAAGAAACTTGGCCCCAAATACAGCTGAAAAAGAATAAGTGAAGAGATGTTGTAATTGGAGAGAAATGTCGCTTTTGTTGGGGCTGCGGTGGTGAAACTAGAAATATAATAATGATAATAATAAAGTAATGATAATAACAAAATAACAGTAACAAAATTATGATAATAACAAAATTATGATAATGGTTAAAGAGAAATGCTGAAAAAAGAAAAACCCACATTAATAGTCTATCATACGATTTATCTCTAATTTTGCGTCAATATCGCATACATATGTGGATTGTTTCTATTTATTAACTGCGTCATATAATGAAGAATTTCAAACGCAATATTTTCTTTTACTGCTTGTTTTTAATTGTATTTTAATATGGCGAGGTGCAAGCTTTTGAGATGTCAAGTTATTTGACTGGTCTACCTACTTTTAGAGCGTAGAACCAATCAAATAACATTAGATTTTACTCGTACCATTTTCTCCTTTCCCACGTTTTTCACAAATTCGTATTAATATAGGAAAAAACACTAAACCCAAATCCGCAAATTGCAGCATGATTAGCTTTACGCTTTTGTATTTTTAATAAGACTGTTTTTTTATTCATGACATAACTTCAATGGTGTATAGAAATTCATGGTAAAATGGTAATAATTTGTATTTTATATGTCTGAACCAAGTTTCATCTTCACAAATTTATTGTGAATGATAAGCTTTGAATCTTACATTTGAAGGATGTTGAATGCACCTATTAATGAATATTTTCACGATAAAACTAGTTCTATTTTGAGACGTTTGTATATCTTTGATTTGGTACACCTGGTGACAATAACCTCGCCCAAGAACCGTGTCCTGTGATCTGCATTACAGAGTCACTTGATAACGTCACAACTCTGACCTGCTCACCAGAGTTGATAGCTGGCCTCCTGACTCTGACCTGCACACCAGAGTTAAGTGAACTCCTGACTCTGACCTACACACCAGAGTTGATAAGTGAACTCCCGACTCTGACCTACACACCAGAGTTGATAAGTGAACTCCCGACTCTGACCTGCACACCAGAGTTGATAGCTGGACTCCTGACTCTGACCTGCACACCAGAGTTGATAAGTGAACTCCGGACTCTGACTTGTACTAGTCACTTGCTTGGTTTCAGCTAGACCCCACCAAACATCTCCTGTTTGACTCCGTCCACTGAATCTCTAGGACATTAGGGACGAAATTAACGTCGACATTTACTCTGAGCTGTGCCATCTTCAGATGTCTCCTCTATTCAAATTCGATCCAGGAAACACAAACAAAGTTCTGGCTTCATGACGGTGACGTCACAGCTTAATCGTTCTGCCACCAACTGCTAACGTTTAGATTCAGTTGGTACTTTAATTATTATTCAGTTTCAGTCGCACCCTTTCTGTTCACTAAGGAGGGCGGCTTGCGGTTCCGTGCTGCATTCACGTGATGAAGTTAGTTGAGATTATCAGTAATTGTTTGATAGAGATTACCAGTACTTGTTTTTATGGTTGTTTAACAGTTCGTAATCGCCAATTTCTTCTATTCAGTCATGATCTTCTATAGATGAAGTTCTCTCGGTTATTGAACTGATCTTCCTACTTGACTGATCTATGATCGACAGCGTTCAACGTAATGGTAGGGGACCCACCTCTTATCACTTGTAATAAGACGCCCTAAAATTGGTGCCTGAAGCTGTAGTGAAAGCAAGAATTCACAACAAGCGACACGCTGTGATAGAGTCTCGAGATGGTTCGTGTGGGAGCCTTTTCACAACCACTATAATTTTTCTGATCTTTATCAACTGGCATAGGACACTTGTATGGTGTACGTGTAATGAGGGTACATGTTAAATTGTATGGTTTAGTTGGTGAGAGTGTCTGTAATTCTTTCCAACCTTTTAGAATCAAGGTTTTTGTAATGATCCTTTTTTGATTTGTGTTTCAAACTGAAATTTTTAATTCAAAAACGGAAAAAACATCTCATTCTCTTCATCTCCATAAACGCTAGTAACAGAATTAGCTGCTGCATTTACATTGACACTTTTTTGAGACTCAGAGTAAAATGTCTAATGTGGTCTTCAGATGGAATAAACATGGGTTCAAATATCAAAGAAGAGTCTGCAAAATACTGTTATGAGCCGAAAGAAAAAGTTTCAATTGCTCATTGTGGCAACGCTAAACTATAGCGTGAGACGGCAATGATTTAATAAATACCATATAAAAGTTTCTCCTCAAGAACCAGACATTACATTTGGAAGAGTACCGACATGATACTATTGCTCGACTAGATTTGAATGTTCATTTTATAACACGTACACGTGCCCATATTCTACGTATGCTGCCTTTATCCATGCTACATACATGCATAAAGGTATGCATGCATGGAGCTGCGGTCGTGCCGCATTTCGCCTATGATGAAGCAACCTGTATCAAGGATACAGACTGTGAAGTGAATTGCTGACTCAAGCCAAACTGTAGCCCAGCTCTCCAGCAGCTCCCCTGCAATGCTCTGATGTATTGTTCGTTCTGCTGAGAACTTCAACCGTAGAAATTATTATGAAATTGATGACATTGTTATGCACACATTATAGTGCTTGATCCGTCTCTTTGTCACGCTCTTAAAGATTTAGATAGGAGAAAATTCGGTAGGGTATACATGTATTTTAAGCATTGTATTGTGGATACCAAAGACACATCCGTCAATGTGAAAATTCTTTTGCAAAAACCGCGCCCACTGGCAAATCAAACGAAAAAATCAGTGAAAAACACGTGAATTTTCACAAGTGGATCTACTAGTTATTCATAATTCTGAAACTTTTCAAATAGTCCCTATTACGTTTCTGTACTGTTCAATCGCGAGCTCTTTTCAAACTCATTGAAAGTGTTACTGATCTAAGCGCCATAGACTAGTGTATAAATCAATCAACGG
Organism: Trinorchestia longiramus; assembly: GCA_006783055.1. NCBI lineage: Eukaryota > Metazoa > Arthropoda > Malacostraca > Amphipoda > Talitridae > Trinorchestia > Trinorchestia longiramus. The sequence goes on from VCRD01000942.1 coordinate 116,570, forward strand.
TCAGTGGTATGATAATTATTTTATTAGCCAGAGTACTTGAGCATGTTGGATAAAATGCTTGTCTAGCCATGTGTCATGTTCCTCATTCGAAATGTAAACATTGTTTGGTATAAAAATGAGCAGAATGATATTCTGATATTTAAGGTTCGTTTTAAAGATCTCGAAGCTTTACGTAGTTATGTAAATTCATTGAACTCCAGGTGTTATCATGAACATCAGCACCACTAATCCTACCATTAGAAAATGAACAGACTGAAAATTCTATGACATACTTATTTAATACATACTAAAATTGAAAGCATAAATATACCCAAATATTTAACAAATGAATGAAATCCGCATAGTGACTAATACTTTAACCCAAATAACAAAAAATACAGAAATTGAAAGGGCTTTTCTGTTCTGGTGGAGTAACTATTGAAGGTTGCAGTTCAGGTTTTCAGTTGTGCGACCAGTATTAAGATCAGTCAGCCAGTGAAATGGCTTTTCAAAGACTCCACCCACAGTCGTAGATGATGTCGTTGTTTAATTGAAACAACCGAAAATATTTTAGGAAATTCAAACAGGAAACTACGATTTTGCTCGCATAAATGGGCATGCAATAATTAGAAAAGACGTACACAGCCTAGTGCTAGATCACGCAGTCTTTGCCTGTAAGCTGCTTTCATCCAGACGAGAATCTGATTAGGGAATGGATTCTCTTTCTGCAAACGAACTACTGCTAACCTGAACAAGAAATGAGGAGTTTAATTAGCAATTTACTCCCGTTATTTGCAAGTGTTCAAGAAAGGAGTAAGCTCAATTCAATTGAAGTTAGCAGAACCGATTTGAAGCAGGGAAAAGGATCCAGTTTTAGTAAACTTTTGAGCACATCCTTAAAATCAGCGATAAGAAAGTCAGCTTTTACTCAGTAAAATAATTAATCATGTTTTAAATAAGAAATAAATGAGATAGTAGCGTATCTAAGTTCTTAACTGTCGTCCTGTGTCTCAACGAATATCCTTCTTTCTTTTACGTGTCAATATTTTCTTTCTAATTCACACTCCACAAAATTAAAGGTATAAATAAATACGTATACGCATATTGATAAAATTAGGCCTACCAAATTGATTTGGCGGTTTCATCCAGGGTTTTCCTCATCTTTGTTTGTATCAACAGTCTATGTGGACTATCTATCACCAGCTTGGTCGACTGGTGAGCGAATCTGCTTGCGAGCGGAAAGACCCGGGTTCGAATCCTGCTGCCGACATGGTTGACGCGGCTAGAAATACGGCACGGGACTTGGGTAAACAACCGAATTATTATCGAAGTAATTATCCGACCCAAGAATGGGCCCGAAAGTTCGTTCCTATAGCCTCATTCTATTCTATTCTATTTAGTACTCAAATTTTCAGTTTGTGATCAAATACTTTGTTGCCAATAAAATTCTTCTGTTAATAAGTCTATATGCATCGTATTAGGGTTTTCTGCTGCTAATTAGGTTGTTAACTTCCAGACATGAGACGATTTTCTAAGGGGTTAACAAAGAGGAGAATTAAAAAGTTTTTGTGCACCTGTGCTAGAAGACGAACGTATAGGTGCCGTATTAAATGTAATTTCAGCTTTGAAGGTAATGTTTGTGTAATCTGTCTGTTTGTGAGATAGAAGAAATAGCGTTAGCAAAGACGAATGTGAGGAATGTCTGCCAGATGTGCAAAGTTAATCTGTACGTACACGACGAACTACTACTTCAACTTGTAGTATAGGAAACATAAATTACGGTGTACAGGATCCATACACTAGCAACGAATTTGCATCGACTCAACCAATAGTTGCCGATATTACTTGCACGAAGAAATAATTAAGAATATGCTAATTACTATGTTATCTAATTACTCATGGACTCTATATTGAATCGATACAACCATCAAAATTCGTTCTGCCGAAATTTTACTGCAAAACTATGAAAGATGATCGATGTCGACACCAATCAATATCAAAGTACGTAAACAATATCAATGCTCGATCGTGGTATTGCCTTGGAAATAACTAACCAGCAATTCATCCCTAAAAATATGAGTATTTATGCAATGAAATAGCAATTTAATTTTTCATACATGCATGAAATTTGACTATCAAACTGATCAAGAAGCCTGATCCAAGTTTATAACCTATCACCGTAAGGGAAGTAGGTATTTTATTTTTTGTAAATCAGTCACAATGATGGCTGATGTGCACTATATGTTATACTAAAATATGCGTGAGCAATTGTGCATGTACATGTGCAGTTACACCATCAGTCTATGTAAAGCAATGTTGCCTCTGTATGTGTCCGTTATAACCATGCATGTTTTGTTATACTCTTGTAAGTAAATGTTTCGTTATAGACGTTGAACGTGTTCAGCATGTCTCATTAACGTGCTCGGTTTCTCTTATTAACTTGCTCGATTTATGTCATTTACGTACTTAGCTTACCTCACTCACGTACTCGACTTACCTCATTAGCGCAGGCAGTTCTACCAGAAATATGACTCGTGGGAAAAGTAAAAGCTACTCAGTCCAATGAACAAGCATCCATCTGCGCAGTGGGTGAACTGAGCCCTGCTGAAACTACTGAACTGATTATACTTATGATTACAGTCTTGGCAGTGCGTGTGCTGGCGTGCGTATGACTGGTGATACGCTATGACTGAAATGACGGCGAGTTTGACTGAAACTCGATGTGATAACGAGATAACTCATCTTAAAAATCGTACTCGACTCTTACAGGAAATGTTTTAGAAATCAAAAACTTTCCTTAAAGCCAGTGTTACGTAAATGCCGTTAACCTCTCCCTGTTCTATATCACTGCTTATTTTGATGAAGTGTTAAATTTTTTCGGCTGCGGCTTATCTTCCTTAATGTAGGCCCACTTAACGCAATTCTCTTTTAAAGCTCACACTAGAAGTGGCTCTCCGGTATTCTACATGAACATAAACTTGGGATTGTATTAGTGACTCCGTTACGTCAATTGCTTCATAGGCCTCATATGTCCCTTTCATTCCTAAATTAAATACTGTACGTTTTGACATATGAAACATAATATAGCTCTTTACAATTAGCCATTGTAATATAGATTATTCCGAGTTCATCAATCCGACACATCAATTTAAGCCAGCCATGTGTCAGTCTATGCCAGCCATGAGCCAGCAAGCGCTGCTTGGAAAGACTGAAGGATACTTACGTACAAAAACACTGGAAAATAATCGTAAATTGATTTCTGCAACTTTTTCACCAAGTTTCTGAGAATCGCATGCATTTTTTCTAGCAAGTGTTCAATGAATAAGGGACGTTTGCTTGAAAATTTACACGAGACATCTGTACTCCGTGCATATGGTGTGTTTGTCTCGTTAAATACTGAAGCTAGAATTCGAGTACGTAGAGATTACTGAATTTCCTCTAACATTAATTTTGGTTTATGTTTTGTGTCTCGCCCTAATTTTAGTGTATAAGTGTGGTTCACGTGTGGTATGGATTTTAACAACAGTTCAAAATCTGTCACGAATCAGAACACCTACTCGCATATTATCTCATTTCTTAGGAATGTGACAATGTCAAAATCATTGCAACCTGTTTTTATCCCGATCTCCTCAACATGCTGTATTTCCAATCGTATTTACAAAGTTTTATCTTCAATGAATGCACTCGAATATAGGCACAGAATCCATGTATTCTATTGTTTATTATCACTGCTTGAAATTTCAGTAAATTTTACGACTGCGACATGGACTACCGTATCGTATTCAGTCTATTCAAATGTCAATTTGCGCTGAATTGGATGATGTAATTAAATCCGAGTGGGTCTGAGTAACGAGAGCCTTGCAATTGAATGCTCATGCTGCTGCTGGAGCTGTGTTTGTGATGCGGCGTTTTTGAAGCAGCTGCAGCATTTGCATATAATTGTATCTCTACATGCCGCTGCAGCATCCTCAGTATCTTAATTGTATAGAAAAGGTTATCATAACACGTATATGAAATTATAGCTTTATCCTCAGATTGCTTGCTGATATCCTGTTACAAATCCATATTATTAAGATTGCTTTCGCTTGCACACAAATGTTAATCTTTAAGGGCTTGACATTAGCCTCCTTATGTGTTGTGCAGGGTTGTAATTTTACAAATTTAAATATTGATAGGATATATCGAATGAAATAAATATTTCTTGTTGGTTAATATGGTTAGTCAGTGAATTTGCTAGTTTTTAAAATTAGTCTCACGCGTGTTACCGTATGATGGTGCATCATGCATACCAAATCTTTTTTAATATCGAGGAATACATATTACATGTATTCCAGTGTAGGAAACGAAGAATTGATTATGGGTGCTAACAAGAGTTAATAGTTACTCACATTGGAATGGTTGTTTAAATCGACAGATATTTCTATGGTCTTTCATAGAGAAATGTGGAGGGTTCTTTAGCGTTTCTTGGAATGGTTAGCCAAAGGTTTTCTTCTACGGCAACCAGAAAATTAATGACCGCGTTAAGATTTTTTATTTTCGCGACCTCCACATGGTTTTGTACGGATTTCAATGTTTATTTACAATTCGAATGATTCATAATCCTGAAGTGTCGATCTCGATTTTTATATATTTTTGTGACACGAAGTTGTTTGGCGACTTGTATGACTTTTGAGATGTTCTACATTGAAATTTCTCTATTTTGCAGGTAAACGTACGCCTCGGTGTGACCAGCTGCCTGTTACCCGAGGTAAGTCTTCCATTGAGCAGCCTGACTGGTCGTAATTTTGTATTTTAACCTACCAAAGTGATAGTGACTCATTTATTCTCTTCATACCCTCACCTTCTCCTCGGGAGGTACACACTGGTGACTAATTCATGCCTCTAGGATCCTTCAAAGTTCACTTTGGGCCTAAATTTGCTTCATTGGAACATTTAAACTACCATCTATCGACAGTCACGTATGAAAATCTTAATTTTATTTGTATTTTTTACTTTTTTCGTAGATTATTCCCATCCGAATAAAATTTTCATGTTCAGAACAGTCATACCACTGGTTATTTCTTATTCAAAGCATCGTATGCTTCATTATTAGAACGCCACGCGAACGATGCTCAATAAGCTCATTGATGCTCCTCAGAGATCAGTTTCTCGACACTGCCTTTCTGCTTCGCATATGTATAGTGTTCTTAGGAAATGTAAATACCCAAATGGAGGAAATGAACATAGGGAATAACTTTACAAAAACATACGTATGTTGTCTATATTATAATTTTGCCTGAATTATCTTCGTCACTCATGCCCAAGTCTTGAGCGTTGCGTGATTCTGCACTGAAGTGCTTAATCTAGTGCTTAAGCATAGATTGCTTGAAAGTGTGAACTTAACTAGTGTTGCTTAGCTCTTCCGGATACCCATGGAGACGAGCGTTAGTGATTTGTGCCGATGCAAGTCCATTGCTTATTCTGGTGGTGGTCACGCTTGGATTTAGTCTCAGCGGACAGAAACTCGTAGCTTGTTTCGTGAAGAGCTTCTGTAATATCGGCATCCTCTCCGCCTGTTAACACGAAGGTTGCTGCTTGCGCTGTACTGTCTGCGCATGTCTGATACTCGCATGCTGCTGCATCGCCTTATGAAGTTTAATGATTTCTATCTGATGGTTCCGGTAGCAGGTTTCTTCATTGAAGCGTGAGATGGCAATGCACTTCAGGCCGCCGTTGGAAGCTTATCACTTAAACTTTTCCTCAGCCCTGATAAAAAATTAAAGAGCGCTTCTACCCCACGAGCTTTGATCTCCTTTGATGCAAGGGCATTCCGTGCATATAATATATTATACGCCAGATAATATTAGCGTTTTGGCTTCTGCAATTCATGTGTGGTAGCAGACTTTTGAACAGCATTTAGTTTTATGGAGAATATGGGTTGAAGTTGAGAAATTCCAGGTGCTGTTGTATTATATTTCCTCACTGTTCGTTTTTTTATGCAATATATGAGTTTAGTGTGATGTTAGTTGAATAGCTATGTTGCATTTATTCATACAATGCCTATATATATCTTGACAAATACGGTGTGTAAACAACTTAAGAATTCTTTATTAGTAAACACCGGCTATAAAATGATGACACTACAGTAAACAAAATAATTTTAATGAAAAGTTAAGACTAGTGAGAACCTTCATTTGCAACAGCTTATTTACTTTTGTTTCTTATTATGATATGCCTGGGTGCGCAGGACTGTTGCAAACGCTACAAAAAATGATGCTGGCTGTTGTACTGCACTGTATTCACAACAGCCACATGCACTGTAATTGCCTGTGGCTTTTTCTTTATTTTTTACAGCTTGCATGGGATGAAAAGGTGTGCCAGATAGTCGGTTTTCTCAGAGTGTGCAGGTTGCTTCAATGTTTTTTGGATGCAAGTTCATGAAGTAGAGCAACTGATCCAAACAAATTACCGAAGACTTTATGTTGACTAGGTTTCATGTCCACTTTTTCAGTCATTTCTAGCACCACATTTCCCACAAGACCAAAACTTCCATTAGAAATTTTGATATGAGTACTGCAATATGGCTCCACATGATGCAGAAACCCATCAGATGAAGAAGTGGCCCAAAGTTTGAATAGAAATTTTACAGGTTTTCTTCTAATGTACTGTATGTCGCCATGCCCTCCATAGTATGGAACCATTATTTTATCAATGTTAGAGTATTCTGTGCATTTTATGTGTTGATTAGCATGGTTTAAGTGTTTAGAAGGTGGGCGAATCTTACAAAATCTATCGTCATCCATTGTCATATCATTGAATTGCAAGGACCTTAAAATGTGATCAAAAGTACATTGCCTCATGTAATTCATTATTAATTTATTTTGAGTATCAAGGCATTCAGTCCAATACAGTCTTCTGAAGGCCCCTTATTTAGAGAATGAGAATGGTTAAAACTACTTTCATGTTGTCTGCATTGATTTCATTGCTAGGGATCGGTCTCTGATGAGCATAACTTCTACCTTACTCACACAAAATTGCAATCCATTCATCTGTGGAAAAACAGTCATTACGCTCTAAAAATGGTCAATACAATTTTTTCTTGGACATTCTCAAGCTATTTTTTGGTTATTCCTCTAAAATCTGGCTCTATATCAGTAACTTTATATCAGTATGCCATTTGTAGGAAGTCGTTTTTTGTCACTAATTTTGTAAATAGACAGTTTATGCTGGCGGTGGATTTGATTCATTGTTTATAATTTTTTTCCATTTGACGGAACATTCAAAACACTAGTACGTAAAATTCATCTAGGAAGGTATCCTGGATCACAAGTCCCGTAGTCATCTGAAGTATCACTATCTTGATCAGCTTGTGCTTCATGGGTCACTTAGGGTGGATTAATGACAATTTTTATTTCATCTTGATCATCACCATCTTCTTCCATCAATAAATCTGACTTTCATGATAAGAAAACCTGAAATAAGGATATAATTATTTTGGTAGACATTTTTCCATTAAAAAACATATTCCATGATTTTACCGACTGATGACAAATGTATTTGCCACATAAGGATTAAATCATGTAGAGTGACAGTTATTTATTGAATTATGCAAACACAAACAGAATAATTGATTAGGTACCTAACAACAATATTCAGTGTAATTTTACATGATAAATGTCAAGTACATATCAGTGATAACTTACCGTTTTTGGGATGTGATAGCGCCATTGCAAGCAGCGACAACGTTTTACATCAACTGGATTGAGAAGGCATAGTAAGGTGCTGAAACTTGTTCAGAACACGTTCAATACTCGCCTCGTCGCAAAAATTTCCCGTCTAGTAATAACTTTCACAGTATTGAAATGATCAAACTTTTTTGGTGTGGCAAGTTGACTCGTCAGTCTTCATTAATGGGTAATAGCGAGAACACCTCCGTTTGCGTAAGTAATTATTTCAGAGTTATTCCTTTAAATATTTTCTCTGCATGACTAAAAAAAACGTCTGAATCTGGCTGTGTCTATTTTGTTTCTCAGAGTGCAATTCTTATCATACGACCTAAAAATTAGTCACGGTTTCAATTCATTCATTTTCTGTGTGATAAAAACGCGGCTTTTATTCCGATTCTGATAAATAACAAATAAGACAGTTGTTGCTACCAAAAGATATTAGAGGATGTTTTTAAGCCACCCTCTGTAATAGGAAAATGAAAGCGAAGCCGATGACACTAAAAGATAAAGACCTGAAACTGTGATTTAATACCACGCGTGTCAACCTGCATTACTAAAAATACGCTATTTTTCCCGTTATTAGCCACAAAACCATTTTATCGGTAGATAAGGTAGAGAATGAAAGTTCTGTGTAGATTCATGAAAAATATTCAGGCTCTGAAAGTACCACAGGTAAAACTGTAAAATGTATTTTATTTCATAGATCCCTAATTTTATCACTTTCAAATTGTGGAATTTTCACGGCTACTATCTTGGCCATTTTAGCGCTAGATAGGATACAGAATGGAAGTTCTTTATGAGTTCATGAAAAAAGCCATTTAAAACACAATAATTTGTTCTAAATCATTAATTATTTGCCTGTATAATAATTTTAAATACACCAAATTTAAACCGTGGAATTTTCACGGAGAGTACTAGAGTATGCACTAATAATGCGCTGTCGTTATATGAGTATTATTGCATTCTTTTTTATTTCTTACACTTGTAGCTGTGGGGAAGTGCCTTTCCCAGGTTCAGAAGGGACATAGCGTTGTTATGCTACGTAGCAGAATTTTGTTTACGCGGCTGTGGCGCGACGGCGAGCGAGAGGCCTCGACAACATACCTGCGGTATTCACGCCTCGATACGCCGTACGGTTCATACACTTGATAAATCGCCCTGAAATATCCAAACCTATGAATGCATCATTACTTTCATTACAATAATAATGGGGTAGGTTGATCACATCTAACAGTTAACTGAGAAGGAACCCGTTTCCGTTCTTTATAATGGGGGCCAACTACGACCGCGCTGAAACAAGAAGAAAAAAAAAGACCTGATATAGATATTAAAATTCCTGTTACAAATGCAACTCGAGTGTGACGTTAATTTCTGTACATATCAGGTTATATCTCATAAAACTGAAATAGACTGTACCAGTAAATATGAGAATCTTTGGCTAGGATGGCATCGTAGGTTAGGTTGAGTTTGGAGTTCTGACTTGATGGGTGAGTTTTGAGCGCGGCCTTTGTGCTCGTAAATTAGAAAATATTGAATGTTGAGAACTAATCTAGGAAATAAACTGAATGCTTCGATACTGTATCTGAATGAGACTAACGTTTACGATTTCGAAGATCTAAAAAAATATTTTTTCACAGTTCCTTCAACAAATATATGAAATACATTTAAAATCAGTACCTATCTGGAAAATTGTACTCATATAATTGCTTACGCTGGATTTTCAGAATAGTTTAGGAAGAAAATTGGTCACAGTACTTAAGTGCGCCAATTTCTCGTCGGTGTTGGAATAGAAAACAGTGAAGTTCGTGGAGTTTTTTCCGAGCTATCGACTGAGATTCGATCAGTTTAGCAAGTGAATTGTAATTCGATGACCGGTCGCGCGATTGGTCTATTTTTTCTTTTGTTGAAAGCCTTTCCAGAGATTCTATATTGAGAAAATTGGCCACCAGATAGAATTAAATTATTGTCGTGTTCACGAAATTGTGGACCTTTAAGGGTGTTTCAAATTTCAAGAGAGAAAATATATCCGTCACTAACGAAGTTTGGACTGTAGTATTTCAGAAGATAAAAGCATTGGCAGGCGTTTGTCTTCTTTCGGGGTATAGGTGGTAAATCTTTTTCCCGAAAAGGGGAAACTAACATAACATCAGTTCAGCTAGACCAAGGTACTTCTAGCAGGCAACATACAGTGAAAAAATGATTTTTCAGTACACTGTAATTCATTTCACGAAGGTGAAATGTGTTAATTATATTAGTTTATTTTTCTCGCTTGACAAGATTGCGAACAATCAATTGCGAGTAGCGTTATTGTTTTCGCCGACAAGTAATTGAAACTGTACCATGTTTGGAGATCAGCAGAATTTTGTTTAGTTTTAACTTATTCCTTTACACAATTGAATTCGTTTTGTAGTAGCCTTGTTCGAAGTAAGCTGGTAATTTTGTTATTTCGTGTCATTCTCCAACAGGTAGCTTTTCTGTTTTGGTCCTCGGTATTTTTTTCAGTAAATCAAGAATACAGAGCTGCTCGTTTTTGTCCTTAGTTGTACGTGATAGATGGTCTGAAATTTCTGTTGGTCTGTAGTGTATGCCGAGACGGTGTGTCAAGACGACATAACAAATATCAAGGAAAAATATCTCGGCTTTAGTACCAATGATATTGTATCCCAACTTTGCGTATTTCAGGAATTTTGCTTCTTCTGTCTCCGTAGACATGTAATAGCAGGATATCTCGTGGCATTTTCCTGTTTATCTTGGTTGTAGCATGCAATATCTGAAGATCATCATTCAATACAAGCGACATCATCAACCGTTTGGTGAACTGGAACTCAGTTAAGGCAAAACTCTGGCAAAATAGTTGTGCTCGTAGTTAGGGTGAATGAATTAATTCAGTACATTGAAGTTTTTAGAATATTACAAGTCATAAAAATGAAGGAGAACCATCGAATTTGACGGTAGTTTCTGCTAGTTTTTCAGCTACGCAAAATTTTCCGAGAAGTATGGATTTCAATTTTAGACAGTACAAGTGTAATTAATCCTGGAATACTACGTGAAATTCAATGTTTAAGATGAATTTGTATACCAATTTCAACGGGGTAAAATTTTCATAGTTATTTTCAACTCATGTAAAATCTAATATGACCAAGAGCAGCGTCTTTTTCTATCCTTTAAGTAGCGCTACAGTACGCGTTTCGTGTACGCCCAACGCTGTACAAGTAGAGGTTGCCGTGTGTGGGGCATGCCAACTGCATGGTCGACGTCAATCACCATAACAAGGTTTAAACTTTAAGATCATCAAGAATAAACGGTTAATTATTTATCAGTTTGATGTCGTAATTAGTTTTAAAAGAGCTAACACAATTTGAATGGAAAAGCACAGTTTCATTTGTGATCTAAGGTACGTAAAGTTCATTAGTGATGTTAAGTACGTTGGCGATGTAAGCTATGTCAGGCTTATGTACTTCAAACTGTGTTATCAGTGTAGTCCTTTCTTCTCTTATAAAGAAAACTAAACTTAATGTTTTCAGAAAATTAAAAGTTAAACGAAAAAGCAGTGCGAGTAACCGCAACAAGTTTGCTTCCAATTTGTGCGTTCCAATTTGCGTAGCATCTTTTGATGTAGCGTGAGAAATAATTGGAATTCAAAAAAAAATCCCCGTAATGACTTTATTATCTTCGTAGAAAATGTCATCATTGAACTTTCTGTGGTCGTGTGGTCGCGTTAAAGTCGTTGCGCGTCAATAGTGACAACAGGGCGCTAATCAAATTAATGAATATTGAATGTCTGATTTGAATTATCGTTGAATCATTGAATGTGAAAATTGAATCATTGAATGTCAGGTTATGAAACTTTCGCTGATACAATTACTTACGATCACGGGAAGTCCTGTGGAGCTTAGTTTCTACGATTTAAATTTCCTTTCGGTAAAAGTAGAGTCGAAATATTGCCAGAGCGACCTGTAATGTTCCAAAATTCAAAAAAATTCAACGCATTGATCATGATCGTGCGTTTCCAGAAATTGAGAACCTTCTGTCCATGATCGAAGGTTAATTGAAGATTTTGCTTACTTCCTCCGAAAATTAATGTGATAACGTCATGACTTTTTGGTGGTAAAAACAGAAAGTTTGATAGTTTCTGTTATGTGTCGGTGTTTGTGCTTAAAGTAGTTTGTCCAAGCTTGAATAACTTATGTGCTCAATGTAATGATTTGTAGAATCGGATATTGTTTGCCATCGATGCAGCGTAGGAAAATCAACGATGGTAGATTTATTAATGAAACTTGTAGGATTCTACATTGTGTTCTATCGTTACTCTAGAGTAAGCAATTATATAGCCGACATCAACTTTTTTGTGACTTCAAAAATCGTTGCGTTGGATAGGATTTTCTTTCAGTGTGACTTGAAGTTAGTAGGATTATTGAGCTGTCGTCAATAATGTCTTTATCTTAACACGTTGAGTGCGATTGTCTAGCCGGTGCAAATCTTTACTTTGTACACACAGTCACTAGAAAGCTTTGAAAAAATTACAGAACCTAACCTGAGTGACCCACCGGTGGGTCGTATCGCACTTAACGTGTTAAGTCTGTTGTGGATGTGACTTGGCTTAGGCGTGCCCTTTATTTTACCACATCAGGGAACACTTGAGATTTGGTAGTGAATTTTAGATCAGTTTGTTATACCTTATTTATTTAATTATTTCATCTTCTTCGTAGAATTATTACGAGTTGCTTCGGCAAGATTCTGC